>ML320737.1:0-46250 GCA_005239505.1 Nicotiana paniculata
ATATATATATATATATATATATATATATATGGGGAAGGAACATAAAATATACAGTGCATGACAACAAGAAATAGCTCATGTATTTTTGTATTATTAAAAAGAGAATCTTTCAAAGAGACCTGACCTTGAACAAAGAGCGAATCCAAGGACACTCATATATTTCTCATGCCCTTATTTGTTCTTTTCTTCCTTTGAATTTCTTAACAGCTTGTTTCAATGGTTGTTGCGTATCGTTCTATAATGTATTATATTTTTTCCGATCTATTTTATAGTTTATTTGAATGGTTGTTATTTATTGTATCGTATCGTATTGTTATTTTAAATACGATGTTTGTTTTGATTGTTACTTAAATTTAATTGTATCGTATCGTTAAATCCGTCGTTACATAACGATGAAATGTGCCACTTTATTTAACGACCGATTTGTCTTTTTCTCTCAATCTCAACGACTCATCTATCCACACATTATATTCATCAAACGATAATTGTTTTGAAAATTAATTAATTTAAATATTTCTTTTAATGAGGATTAGAAAGCCTGGTTCAAAAAAATATTAATAATGATAATGTTGTATTATACCTTTTTTTGGGTGCGTGTTTGTATGTGTAATTGATTGTCCAACATTGTTTTTGTAATTGTAGTTATAATAATGTGGTTAATTTTATATTTAAAAGTGATACCTAAAGCATTTATGCGTTAATGTTGCAAGTGTTGCCTATTCGGCAACAATTTATACAGACAAACCTTTTTATAACAACCTCGTTTGTTTTGATATTTTTTGGCTACTATAATGAAGTTCTGTTGTTAAAAACATATATCATAACATAAAAATCCGTTAAAAAAAATGCAGAAATATACACATGGTACTTAATTATACCAAGTTCAAGCTATAATGAGTTACATTTCTTGGATTCAAAACCTCAAATTTACAACATACACTATTTCTAATAACTACATAAAACATGTGAACAATTTACAGATGCTGATCAACTCAAGACACCAAAAAAACCAAGTCCAGAAAAAGAAAAAAAGAAACAAAGAATAAAAACTACTCCAGAATTTTTCCTTCACACCACTTGTAGATCCATATCTTGAGGTGGCAGAATGTATTTGCTCAAATGCTTTGATCATATGCGACGGTTGTGAACGTCGTGGTAGCTTGAGAAGAACTCGTGGATGGCACAGTTGAATTGTCTAAATATTGAGATCCTGAGGATAATACATAATCATATGCCGCGTTAATCTGTTCAGGGCGAGTTTTAGCAGCACTTTTAACCTTGAGATCCATGAAATCAGAGATCAAGCCTGGTTTTGTTATCTTATTGTCATCGACCTCCATCTGGCCAGTTAGCATCTTGAGAATAGTCGACATGGATGGACGAAGCTTTAACGCATCTTGAGTGCAGAGAAGCCCAATTTTCAAGAACCTGCAGGCCTGTTCAGCATCAAAGTCCCCGTCCAGTGACGTGTCTACGAGCAATATCAGCTCCTTTCTTTCATAGACTTGCCATGTCTGTAACACACACAAAAATGATTAACTATAGCTTTCAGAATGTCATTTAAAGTGTGACACTTCATTGACACAATATTGTTCTTCGATTGGTACTTCTTCGTTATATTGATCTTTCAGTGATTCATATTTCATTGCCACAAGAAAATTTCATGCACTTCCAAAAGTATAGTTTTAAAGAGCACGAACTCATTAATCAGGACGCATTTCGCTTTTTGTGTGTGATCTAGTGACATGCAGCAATAACGCAATATTTAAAATGAATGTATTGTTTGAGACGTCATACCCTTTCAAGGAGATATTGTTCGTCAATTGGTAAACGTGTATTTGTGTTGCATCTTCCAGTGACGATTTCTATCAGAAGAACACCATAACTGTAAACATCTGATTTACGAGTCGCTTGGCCTCTAATTGCATACTCTGGTGCCAAATAACCTCTGGTCAAAAGACGTGGATTTTAGTGTATGATACTATATCTCAAAGTATTTAGTAGAAAGGAGTAAGTAAATGCGGGTTCAAAAGTAACATAATGATAGCAGAAACACTGGATTACATGATACTCCCTCCGTTTTAATTTAGATGAGCTAGTTTGACTTGTCACGGAGTTTAAGAAATAGAAGAAGATTTTTAAAACTTGTGGTCTTAAAAGCTTTGTGGGGCCATGACCTTTGTGTGGTTATAAAAACTTCTCATTAAGGGTAAAATGAGTAAAAAATTGAATTATTTCCTACCTCATCTAATTTGAAACGGAGGGAGTATTAGTTAACCAGAAGGTGTTATACCGTAGAAAGCAACAGAATATGATAACGTTGAACAACAAGTAATTTGGTCATACTTTTTAGTGGTGAGTTGTCCATATATTATGCAGTCATTTATTTGGTACCACCCAAGGGGCGGAAACTGCCATTCTAACTCTTCTCGGGGGATTCCATCCATAACCGCAAAACTTAATTACTTGCATAACTCCAAATTGACAAGTCACTATTAGTATCACCATAAAATGTAACTTCCTATTCTGTAAAGCAGCTAAGAACATATCAAAGGTCCAGAAATCAAGTTATCTGAGGAATATTGATTTCTATTTGTAGGAGTTATATGAGACATTAACAAATACACTATTCAATTCCTCTATTCGTCTCAGCCATGATCTCAAAAAATTTACTATTGGCATGCTTTAGAGCACGAACTCGAAATGGAACCTGACAACAGAACTGTAAGAAGAGACATCAGCAAAGTTTGAAGATAGGATTCTTACATGGTTCCAGCCACGCGTGTACTAACATGAGTCATGTTGGGAGGGATGAGCTTTGCCAGGCCAAAATCCGAAATCTTGGGTGTCAAGTCTTTGTCAAGGAGAATATTACTTGCTTTGATATCACGGTGAATTATATGTGGCCTCACTTGCTCGTGAAGATAAGCCAGCCCCTTTGCAACTCCAATGCAAATTTTAGTCCGTGTTCGCCAACTGAACTGGATGCTACTGTGACCTCCACCTATGTGCAAAATATATAGAAGAATTAGATTTAAGTATTTAATTTAACCCTCTAGAAGCTATGGTCACTCAAGTGGGGCAAGATACTAGAAATCGTGGAGTTTTTAGTGTAATTCAAATTATAAAATAGTAGAGGAAACAATGTCGGGCATCTAACCTAATCCAAAGCTGATAGGAATTGGACAAATAGCATATCTAGTTTGCCTAAGAGAAAGCACATTAGGAATCTGTGTATAGTTATCAAGACTGCAAAAATATAGCAACAACAACGAGCAAGAAACAGCGCGTCGGAGTTCTTCAAGATTCAGTACCTATAGACTGCAGGATCTCTGCCACAAATCTAGCAAGGAGGACAGAATCATTTCACTCATTTTATGTCTCACAACACATTGATTGTTCGAGTCCATATTTTCGCATCAACTTCATGCTGAATCATGTGAATTACAGAACACTCCTCAGTCTTCTCGACCTTTTAACTCTTCAATTGAATTAAAACTTCAAAAATCTTGTCTCAAAATGTTAACTTGGTAAACACTTGTCTTACTCTAACCTCCCCCCCCCTCCCCCCCTCCCAGCCCCCAGAACACGCGCACATACACAATCCTTGCTTAAACAATAACTCAAATTAGGGAAGATAAACTAACTCAAACACTCAGACAAGGTCTAAAACACTAGGTGTAGCATCTAAAATTTTGCTGAAAATCCCAAAAAAATAAATAAAAATTACCGAGAAGTGTTTGAGCAAGGCTGTTATTCTCAAGATAGTTGTAGATCAATATCCTGTGATCATCTTCTATACAACAGCCATAGAGTTTGACTAAATTTTCATGCTCAACGTCTGAAATTACTTTAATTTCAGTCAAGAACTCCTTGACACCTTGCTTTGATTCACTAGAAAGAACCTTTATAGCAGCCATTTTTCCACTTCTTAGCCTTCCCTGCTCGTATCATCATATAGTAAAAACAAAAGGTATAAGACTTCTTAAAGACATAATATTTGAACCACCAATTCATATCAATATAGAAGGGGGGAAAATCGTCATTACCTTATAAACAGAACCAAATCCACCCTCTCCAATTTTATTGACAGGACTAAAATCATCAGTGGCAATTCTTAACTCTTTATAGGAGAAAAGAATAACATTCTTGACACCAGAGAGCTCTGTTGTGAATCAACTTATTAGATTCTTTTCAACATACTGAACAAATTAACATCCAAAAATAATATATATGGTGGACCAATAGTGCTTACCATCATCAAATTCGGACGGATGCCTAGTTGATGAATGATGTTTTCGACAGAATAGAGAAGGGAAGCAAGTCATAGCTTGAGGATGCAGCAATGACCTTCTTTATATGATATCAATCAAAAGCTGCTTCAAGAGAAACCAAATCCAAAACCAAAATCAGAGTCTGCAAAATTAAAGAAAAGTGTCACTTTAACTGCCAAGCAAATAGGCAAATCATAGTTTATTGGAAATGCACTACTATATAAAAAGGATAGCAGAAAAATATCATGGCTAACATGGGTATAAGAGGCTACTTCATGCCTAAAAGAAGTCGGGCAACTCAAACCAACAGCAACTTTGAGTGTGAAATTAAGTCCAAACTGCAGGATGTAGTTAAGTGATTTAAGTTCAGTTTCTCTGTTCTTTTAATTTGCATTTAAAGGTATAAATCTTCAGAAATAAACTATAGCGAGCTGCGCCTCACTCGTGACAATGGATGCATCCTTATGTCAAAATATCCCCAATCTCTATTTCCTCTAAAGCTACTATTTGTTTTCTTATTTCCTTCTTCATTGACCCAAGCAAAAGGATTTCAACTCAGTTTATCAACTTGACGGGGCATGGAATATTCAAGATAAGGACTTTGAGCCTAAATCAACCTCAAAAGCTAGCTCATGACGTGAGGATTGCATAAGACTATATAAAGAGACCAATTACCCCATCCTATAACCGACATAGGAGTATTCTAACACGGAAGCAGACAAGGCTAAAGAAAATGCACCTAAGAATGAATATTGGCAGCAAATTATCATGTTTAAGCTCCAATAAGACAGTAACTCAAAGGAAAAGGAGAAAAAACAGTGAAGCATAATTAAACAATTTCTGAGCCAAAAATACAGCTCATTCTGTTGGAGCTTATTATTATTAGTCTTCATTCATGTAAATATTTAACCATAAACTTCAAATCCTGGCGCCACCTCACTCATGTCCAATAATTATCTTGTAACTCAAAGGAAAAGGAGAAAAAACAGTGAAGCATAATTAAACAATTTCTGAGCCAAAATACAGCTCATTCTGTTGGAGCTTATTATTATTAGTCTTCATTCATGTAAATATTTAATCATAAACTTCAAATCCTGGCGCCGCCTCACTCATGTCCAATAATTATCATGTTTGAGAAAAAAATAAAATAAAAGTGCATATACAAATACACAAATTTAGCACATATAATTAATGTTTAATCTAATTGAGCTGTATCAATTTAGTATCTTACTTTCAAGGCTCTCTAAGGATATTCTTAACACAATACTTACTTCAAATTCAACCCCAGAAAATCCAAAAAAGACAAAAGGAAGAAGAACAAGAAGTACAGGTAAAAATTAGCAACCAAGATTCAACTAGATAAAACGCAATAACAATAACCAGTAAAGAAGGGCCGGTGCTATGCAAAATGGAACTACAGAGTCAAATATTTAGAGGGATTCTTAAAAAGATTGGAACTTTGAGAAGACCAATTAATTTAAGCTTGGATTCTTGATTAACATCAATAAAAACAAAAAACAAAGTGACACAAAAAGCACAAAAAACTGAAATATTTTATTGCATGTTATAGATAAAGATGGGGAATCAAGATCATGAAAAACACACCCAAAAAAAAAAAACAGTATGAAAGTAGAAAAACCAAAAAATGAATAAAAACCAGCAAAGACCAAAGAATTGAGAAGTACCTCAGAAATAGCAGAAAACAAAAGAAGTTGAAATTTTTGTTCTTTTGGCAAATGTTTTTTGAGGTTTCTGTTGGCTTGGTACTATAGTAAGAACAATTACCAAGAACAGAAATGGGAAAAGATAATGGATCTAAGTCATTGAGTCTTGATATTATTCTAAATCAAGTCTTGGAAATATTTATTGCACACTAATAATACAATAATAATTGCAGACACGCTGCAGAAATAGCAGTACAACGATGAAGAAATGACTATTTCTGGTCTCCTCCCTTATGAGGCTACGAGGAAAGTGAAATAAGAACGTAATCTTGATTCTTGGCGCTTAAAAGTCAAAAGTACCGAGTGGACCAGGAAATATTACCTTTTAATTTAACACTTAAATATTACTCATACTTTTAATTTAGATAAACTTATTTATTAATTGAGCATAAATTTTTTTTAAAAAAAAAAGACTTTTAAAATGTATGATTTTAAATATACATAGTATAATATTTGTGTAGTTATACAAAAATTTAAAATTTATTTAATTTAAACATGTAATAATTATTTGTCTAATTATAAAAACTTTTCGGTAAGATAAAATAAAAAGTATCAATTATATTATTTTTAAATTTAGAAAGAATAATTGCCTTCGTATCGGGGCGGGACTAGCCTGTTAGGGTGTTGTCTTGGATTATTAGTGGTGCGAGTTTGTGTCCACGCTATTTTTTTTCATCATTGGTTGTTGTTGTTGTTTTTCCATCTATTTTTTGTTTCCTACGACACTTATATAATCTTTCTCATTTTTTGTTGTTGTAACAAATTCTATTGTATGTTTTCATCTTTTTGAGGTGAGGGTCTCTCGGAAACAGCCTCTCTAGGAGTAAAGTCTGCATACATTATACCCTCCCTAGACCCCTCTTGTGAGATTTTACTTGGTTGTTTTATTCTTGTTTTAAATTTAGAAAGAATAATTTGAAATAAATCACATACAATAGAAATCTGCAGATAAAAATTTACATAATTACGAGACAAATGCTAATACTATCGGCATGAAAAATAAACATGCGTGCCTACCTATTAACCTTCTACCAAGTTCTCGACTTCCATACCCTCATATCAAGAATCGTGTTTTTAGTAAGCTGAAGTTACACATGTCATGCCAAGTCAACTCACCCTAGATATGGAGGTCTATCGGAAATAGCCTCTACCTTCACAAGATATGGATAAGATCAACGTACACACTACCCTCCCCGAACTTGACCATGTGAGATTATATTGGGTTTGAAACAACTAAAAAAAAAAAAAAACATAAATTGGAACAAAAAGAAATTATAAAAATATATCTTATAATCTACACAAAATGCCCATTTGTGCCAAACTAATTACCCAATCAAAACTATTTACATAATACACCCATGTGGTATAAAATAGTTACCCTCCCTTTCTACTCACAATCCCCTTCTCCCATTAATTACTCTTTATCTTTTTGTATTTTCTTCTCCTATTTTTTCCTATTTATCTTAATTTGACTCGGCCATTATTTTTTCCCTTTCTCCCATTAAGTACTTTATGTCCTTTTGTGTTTTTGTTCTCCTATTTTTCTAGATTGCACGTTATTCATCTTTTCAATGTATGTGCTTTTGTTTGAAGGCTTCAAGAGCTTCTTTGTATTTTTTTTCCTGCATTCATAGATTAAGATACTCCGATCCAAAACGTCTCAGTAATGAACTCCATGGATAAGTTGACTCTTCAATCACGTACAGAGGTAGTTCCAAGATTTAATTTAATGAGTTCAACTTTTAAGGTTTTAACATTGAACTTATTATACTGTTAGAATTATGAGTTCAAATCTAATACTTGTTGAGATTTTAATAGGTTTTTACATATAAATATATACTCTATGTCAGAAGTTATGAGTTCAGTTGAACTCGTATTCGAAACGCTACATCTGCTCCTAACCACTTACTGCAATAAAATATATTTAAAAAAAAAGGAGATAACAAAATGACATATTGTAATAATATGCAATAGCTGAATCTTGAATAAAAATACATTTACCTAATAGTATACTGCTACGGTATCAGATTATACTGTAAGAATATACAATTATACTACAACAATATAGTATAATATTATACATATATATCGAAACGATATACTATAATAATATGCAACTTTTCAGCAAAAATTTAATTTAAAACACAGTTTTCCAACAATATACAACTATTGTCTCACAATATACTGTAAGAGTATATTCACTATAATAGAGTATATAGTTATACTGCAACGATATACTATAATAATGTATATATATATATTGAAAATAGTTAAAAATGCCCCTAAACTATTGAAAAATATTTAAAATACCCTTCATCCACCTATTGGGCTAAAAATACTCATCCATCTACCTTTTAGTTCACTTATGCCCTTTGACCGTTAGGTCAATGCTGAATTAAAAATAATAATTATTTAAATTCTATGTGGCAACTTCTTATTGGCCAAAATTAAAACATCTTACCCATTAGAAAGACCCGCCCATATCTAACAGTTTTTCGTACTAACCCGCTTCAAACACTAACCCAACCCGATCAAAAAGTACAACTAAAAAAAAGATGCCCCACTTCAATCAAACTCCATGGAACAAAAGCTCCATGGAAGTTGCAGCGAACATATAGATACAACTTTACTACGTGATTTTCTTTTTCTTGTTATGTCATCCAGTTCAGTTTACATGATAGACACAAATTTCATTATATTCAAGATGAGTTTAATGTAATCATTTTCACATAACAGAAAGATCTCAAAGTGATTGTTTAGAAAATATCATAAACCGCTGGACTACCCTAGTTTTCCATCCCACATTGTTATCAAGAAAATCATCGGCGCATTCATGCTAGGCTTTTCTTTGTTTAATTTGCTCATGAAAATTTATTCGATGATAATGTTACTCATGAGATTAATCATGAAAATGAACACATGTAAATTCATGGTTAGATGAAGTAGGGCGTCTTTTTTTTATTTGAAATTTTTATTCGGGTCAGTTTATTGTTTGGGACGGGTTAGTCCAAAAAATGGGTAGATATGAGTAGGTCTTTATAATAGGTTAGATGTTTTAATTTCGACCAATAAGAAGTTGTCACATGAAAGTTAAATAGTAATATTTTAAATTTAGCATTGACCTAATGATCAAAGAGCATTAATGAACCAAAAATATGGATGTAGGGGTATTTTTAGTCCAATAGGTGGATGTAGGGTATTTTTGAACTTTTTTCAATAGTTCAAAAGCGTTTTTGGCCCTTCTCCGTATTTTAAATGAGCAGAATCAGAGTAATTATTTTGATTTCTATGGATAACCCTGTATATATCCCTCAAATTTAACGTGCCCCTGTCTGATATTTTATGGCGCCTACAGGTTTCTCTGGGTCCATGGACAGTTGGACACACCTTGACCTACTCCCAAAACCCAAGGTCAATCACCCAAACTGAAAATTGTTTAAAAAAAGTGAAAAGATATTCTGAAAATTATTTGAAAAACAAATTAAAAAGCTTTACAAAATTTATAATAACTCTAAGCCCGTTTGGACGTAAGAATTTTTTTACTTTTTTAAAAAAAATTTACTTTTTTCGAAATCAATGTGTTATAAATAGAATTCTATTTATGGTGAATATCTATATTCTAGAGAGATTCTAGGGTTTGTTACTTGGTGGATAAGTCACTTTTTCCCTATAAATAGAGAAATTTTATTCCATTGTAAATCATCCCAAAATTCAATAAAAAATTCCTCTCTCTTTCTCTACAATATTGTTCTTCTTCTTTTATTGTTTATAACATGTTATCAGCACGAGACTCTAATCAATTGAGTAAAAGCTTTGGGATTGAGCATAATGATTGTCAATTCTCCATGAACTTTCTTCATGATTAAATTCTAGATTTAAGGTAAGTATTTTACTTTATTTTTCTCTTTTAAATTCTTGAAATTCTATAATTTGATTTTAAATGCAAGCAAAGACAATAAATTTTGATTATAACTCCTATAGAGTTTGCAAGAAATTATAACCACCCGAAGTGGTAAAATTTTGATGCCTTGCCATAATCAAATCATGTATGATTGTGGGCAAAGATATGGAAACCCGTCCCATTAAATTTGCTTCATTTTCATTCCCTTTAAGAGAATGTGATAACAATATATGATAAGTCTGAAAGAAGACACAATTATTAATGTGAAGATATCAATGGATGTGGACGTGGCGATAGACGAAATTATATTCGTCATCACTATGATAATGGGAATATTAAGAATTCTCAAAATAATATTTCTCTCTATGAAAGTAATATTTGTCATCAATTTGACATGAGATTTTGTAAAGCACATATAGATGATTACGGTCCATTCATGATGAGAATGTGACACATCTGATTTATGAATACATATTCATTATTGGAAGAATATGAACGTGCTAGTGGTAGTGAATATATCACACTCACCTCTAAAAAGAGGTTTGAGATGAAATAAGAAAATAATTTTATTATTATGGCATGAATGGTCATTGATGACGTACCTATTATACGCCAAAATATTTTGGCAATGTGATTATATGCAAGATCTATAAATATCGTGTACCAAGATATTTGGTTGAGCGTTATCAAGTATCTCTAAAGAATAAAGGCCATGAAGCCAATTTTATCTCTGACAATGATTTTGGCATCACCCACTTAGATGTGGCAGACTTCTTTGAGCGCCCTGATGGAAAAATAGACCACTTGATCGATGATGGATCCGTGGTTAAAGATAATTGAGATTATTATTAAAAAAAATTGCCTATTCGTAGTAGTTAATGAATAAAGATCATGTAATCGTAATCTTTGCATGTGTACTAGTTTTTCAATTAGTTTAGGGATAGCCATTTATTTAATAAAGCTTGGAGTTCTCCGTCAATTTTGATATTTTAGAAGTACACTGAAACCCATGACTACCACAATAAATTTTGGCTTGCATGTTTTACATTCAAAATTATTGGTGGAATGTTTTAAGAACCAGAGCAAAATGATAAGAGAGAAATTTAACTTCTTGTTATGTCAACAGACAACTCGTAATCTTTGATTGTTGAAATTTTTCGAATTGTGATGTAAATTTTGTCAGACATGATGCAATTTGTTTCGTCTTACAACTATTCTTGAAAGTTGGTAGTTCTGGATCCCACATTATTTTGCCGGTATATGACTTTGATAATATTGCTGAGATATTAGCTACAGAGGCTCTAATTATACACTTGATACGTAAACCACCAAATAATTTTCAACTTACAAGTTTAGCTAATAGTTCTTACCATTTTGCCCAAATCAAATACTTTTATTCTCTGAAAATACTAATATTTATTCGTGTGTTTCTTTGTTAATGGAAAGCAAACGTGAATATCCCACAAAGCAAACTTGGATTAAAGTTCAATTGTAAAAGTATTTGTTTAATTGATTCATGTACGACACATACAATATTCAAAGAGAAGAAATATTTCTCTCATTTAAGTCTGTGTAAGACAGATGTTACTACAATTTCTGGTAGTAGTAACTTAATTGAAGGCTCTCGAAGATCCACTATAACTCTGCCTAAAGGAACAATACTTATCATAGAGAATGCAATGTTCTCCTCCAAGTCCAAGAGGAACTTGTTGAGTTTTAAAGATATCCGCCGAAATGGATATCATATTGAGACAATAGATGAGAATAATCTTGAATATCTCATCATTACCAAGAATATCTCGGGCCAAAAGAGGGATTGAGAAGTTCTCATCTTTAACTCGTGGCCTGTATTGGATAAGAATTAGTTCAATTGAGGCACATTCTATTGTAAACCAAACAGTTACTGATTCCAATACTTTTGTACTTTGGCATGATCGATTGGGATATCCTGGATCAATTATGATGAGACGAATTATAGAAAACTCAAATGGGCATCCATTAAAACATTTAAAGATTCTTTTAAATAATGAACTTTCTTGCACTTTTTGTTAGCAAGGCAAGTTAATTATAAGACCATCACCAACAAAGGTTGGGATTGAGTCCCCTGCGTTTTTGGAACGTATACAAGGGGGCATTTGTGGACCTATTCACCCCCCTAGTGAATCGTTTAGATATTTTATGGTCTTAATAGATGCATCCTCTAGATGGTCTCATGTGTGCCTATTGTCATCTCGCAACCTCGCGTTTGCAAAATTAATGGCACAAATAATTCGATTACGGGCGCAATTCCCCGATAATTCAATTAAGTCTATTAGACTTGATAATGTTGCTGAGTTTTCATCCCAAGTATTTAATGATTATTGCTTATCAATTGGGATAAAAGTGGAACATCCTGTAGCTCATGTTCACACTCAACATGGCCTCGGGGAGTCTTTAATTAAATCTCTACAATTGATAGCAAGACTGTTACTCATGAAAACGAGGCTGCCCACTTCTGTTTGGGGTCACGCCATTTTGCATGCAACAATGCTAGTTCATCTCAACCTGACAAATTATCATAAATATTCCCCGTTGTAATTAATTTTGGGTCATGAACCTAATGCATCCCATTTAAGAATTTTCGGATGCGCAAAATATGTGCCAGTAGCACCGCCATATCGCACCAAAATGGGTCCCAAAGAAGGTTAGGAATATCTGTTGTTTGAATCGCCCTCCATTGTTTGCTATCTTGAAACATTAACGAGAGATTTATTCACTTCTCGATTTGCAGATTGTCGATTCGATGAGACAATTTTTCTAAAATTAGGGGGAGAAATTGGTGAAACCAAACGAAAAATTTTGTGGAAAAATCCATCATTGTCTCATCTTTATCAACGTACCTCTACTTGTGAAAAAGATGTGCAAAAGATTATCCATTTGCAAGGAATAGCAAATCAAATGCAGACGCATTTACGAATTCTCTAATGTTGCTTGTTCTCATTAATTAATAGGCGAACTGAAATTGGGATTGAATCCCATGAATGCTGGAAATAAAAAAAGTGAATATGGGCCCATTCACCTGCCATGTATACCACATAAGATGCATCTATGAGATGGTTACATGTGCAATTATTATTAACCCGCAACCTGTTGTTTGTGAGATAACTTGCTCAATAATTTAATTTAGAGCATAATTTCCAGATTTTCTATTCAAGACTTTATCTTGGTAAGTTGGTTATATCACAATTGGTTTAGCAAAATGATTTATTGAGTGCCTCCACTTAATAGCTAAACCATTACTTATGAGAACTAAGTTGTTTATATTAGTTTGATATACATTATATACGAAAGTATATTACATTCTCCCGTCACAAGTGGTTCAGGGTCAGGAACCAAATAATTCCATCTTATTATCATTGATGTGCGATGTATATTTTGATTAACACCATAACACGACAAAGACGGATTCCCAAAATTGAGGAAGAAAGTTAGTTTTTCTAACATGAGGGGGAGACATGATAAACAATTGAGAAAAAGTTACGTGGAAAGAATTATCATTTGTCCATCTAGATCCTCGAATAAGATAATATGAACTTGAAGTTCATAAAAAGATAATTCATCTGCAATATATTGCAAAGCATGCCAGACGCATTTGCTGACCCAAAGAAAGTAACTATATTCTCACTGAAAATGCTCATATTTAGAATAAGTCCTAGAAGGACAATGTCTATGGCACGCTTAAAGCGTATAGACAGATCGGTTTCAAATAAACTTCTTGATAAAGAAGATGAGCAAATGATCAAAATGATCATAATAAAGGAGGCAAGTGATCTTGAAGATCACATGACATAACACTTCATAAAATCTCAAGATAGGTTCAGGTACCTAAAAATATAAATGAAGAGATCTCTATGGTATGTCTTTATGAAAAAAAATAATATTGGAACCGATATAAAATGTTCGTCGAAGACATCTATCATAGCGCTAAGTATAGATGAGGATCTTAAGTTTGTCGAGTACTGTCACAAAAATATTGGCCAAATAGAAGAGACAAAATTCGAATAGAATTGGTTTCATATGAAAGACAAGTATTTGGACCTGCAGTTCAAACACTTGAAAATATAAAGTTAATGATATGTGCAATCAGTTTTCGATATCTTATTTGTCTAGTATGACATGAAAACTTGATATGCATCTAATTAAAGTCTATTATATGACTTATATGACAATTCTTGAAGGATATTGCTTAAAGCATATACAATTCTTGGTCATGAAGTACTACATCCTACGTGCAATTTGTGCACATATGTATCTTGCTATAACTATAAGCATGATAATGTGATAGCGGGAATTTTTCCCTCTATGGAGACACTGAAAAGGCTATTCCATGACATTATATGAAGACATTATATATATACAAGAATGATGATTTCAAGGTGCAACATATTCATTCAAGTGATAATATGGCTGATTTGTTCACCAAATCTCTACTGATGTCAAGCTTCAAGAAGCAAATACACAAGATTGGGATGCGAAGGCTCAAAGATGTGAATTGATGCTCTCATCAGGGGGAGTTAATGCGCGTTGCACTCTTTTTTCCTTACAAGGTTTTGTCCCACTGGATTTTCCTTGCAAGGTTTTTAATGAGGCAACCAAAAGGCGTATTGTTAGATATGTGTACTCATTTTCCTTTACTAAAATTTTTTTTCCCATTGAGTTTTATTTTAGTTAAGGTTTTAACGAGGCGCATTATTTGTTGAATAGACATTCAAGGGGGAGTGTTATAAATAGAATTCTATTTATGGTGAATGTCTATATTCTAGAGAGATTCTAGGGTTTGTTACTTGGTGGCTAAGTCACTTTTTTCCTATAAATAGAGAGGTTTTATTCCATTGTAAATCATCCCAAAATTCAATAAGAATTTCCTCTCTCTCTTTCTCTACAATATTGTTCTTCTTCTTTTATTGTTTATAACAGTGTAGCCATAAAATTTTCAATTTTCACTTGAAAATGAATTTTGGAATTTTTCAAAAATTTGAAATCTCCAAAAAACTGTTTTTCAAAATTTTCACTCATATCACTCATAAAACTTTTTAAAAACAACCCAAAATTATATTTATGTCCAAACACAACTCCAATTTTCTAATAGCATTTTCTCTTAAAAAAAAATTTCACCTTTTTTTTTTGAAATTTTACCATTCTTATGTCCAAACACCCACTAAAAACTTTTTCATTGAGTAATTTTTTTTTTTTAACTCAGAAAACACACACCAATCGTTTTCATCTGTACCTAGAATGAAACCAAAAACAAATTCAAATAACCACTTTTATAGCTCGTGCAACTTTAATACATAATTAAAGATTATGTACGAGAGAAAAAAATTTGTACCTGATAAATATTGTTTTTAATACATTTTTAGGAGAAGTGATGCTATTACATTTACACAGAGTATATATAAAAATGAGTAAATATTACAAGATTTTGTCATCTTAGTATTATATTTCACAACATCTTGCAAAACACGAAGAGTATTAATTAGCCAGAATTACATGATAATAAAAGTATATAAAGAAAAATTATGTGATGACTCGATATGTTATCTAGAGTTTTAAACCTTAATTCTGTGTTTCGAAACCTCAAATATCTTATTTTAGCCTTCCTAGATTTGCATGCGCGATCCGTGTTCCTTTTTGGAAGGCGTTTATGTCAAAAATTGATAAAATGTGAAATTTTTCCTTAAAGATCCATTGGAGTTGACTTCAGTCAACGTTTTGAGCAAACAAACCCGGATCCATTGGAGTTGACTTCGGTCAAAGCACAAAGGGTGATGTTGTGTCGTATTTATCATTTCATAGTGAGGTTGAAAGTAAATGCACGAAGGGTGATGACATGCCGTATTTTATTTTATGGAGAGATTGAGAGTAAAGCACGAAGGGTGATGTTGTGGCATTATTACTGTTTCATGGTGAGGTTGAGAATAAAAGCACGAACGGTGATGCCATGCAGTATATATTCATTATGTCTATCTGTTTCATTGGCTGAAGTTTCATTGACTGTTTCATGTTGTCATCCCCTGTCGTAGTTACCGTAGTTTTACCCCTTTCGCATGTCCCCTCCCAATAGTGCATGTTAAAATCTTATTTGTTGTTATGTTGTACGTATATTTTTATCTGTACATGTTTAATTACGTAGGTGTCCTGTCATAGCCTCGTCACTACCTCATCGAGTTTAGGCTCAATACTTACGCAGTACATTGAGTCGGTTGTACTCATACTACACCCTGCACTCCTTGTGCAAATTTTGGTACCGGTCCCAACTGTACGTAAGGTGCATCAACTGGGGTTAGCATTTGGAGACTCGAGGTAGATCTGCTGGCGTCCGCAGACCTTGAAGTCTCCTTCCTCTTCCCTTATTTGCGGTTAATCTCATTCGAGACAATTGTATTTATTTTAGACTCTGTATGTAGAACCTCTAGAATCTCGTGTACTTGTGACTCCAGATCCGGGTTGTACTAGATATTCAATTATTATGCTATTTCGTACTTCATTTTAGCTTCATTTCTGTCTGATTGGTTAATTTTTTCAGTGTTTAAAATTGGTAAAATAATTACTCTGACTTGCCTAGCAAGTGAAATGTTAGGCGCCATCACAGTCCAGAAGGTGGGAATTCCGGGTCGTGACAAGTTGGTATTAGAGCACTAGGTTACCTAGGTCTCACGAGTCCCGAGCATGCTTAGTAGAGTCTGGAGGATCGGTACAGAGACGTCTGTACTTATCTTCTAGAGACTATGGCGTTTAGGAACAATTTCACTTCTATTCTTCTCTGCCGTGCATTTTTATTCTCTCATTGATAATTGAACTCTTGTTCTCTCGCAGATGTCGAGAACACGTACTGCTTCTTCAGCTAGACAGCAGCCGGAGCACCCAGTGGTAGCTCCTACTAGGGGCAGAGGACGAGGTCGCGTCAGGGGCCGAGGCAGAGGCAAAGCTCATCCTAGAGCCGCGCAGCAGCACCAGCAGTGTAGCCTCATGTGGACTTTGATGAGGAGGTTCCAGCTCAGACTGTACTTGTTGGACTAGCTCAGGTCCCGGAGGGGTTCATCGCCACCCCAATGCTTATGAAGAGTGTGGCCCAGGCCAGTACATTTCCTGTGGCACCAGTCATCTCTTAGGCTGAGGGAGGAGCACAGACTCCCGCCACTCACACACCAGAGCAGTTTACTAAGCTTTTTCCAGTTCACTTCAGTGGTGAACCTTCTTAGGACCCACATGATTATCTTGACTGTTTCCATAAGGTGTTGCGGAACATGGGTATAGTTGAGACCAATGGGGTCGATTTTGTTGTATTTCAAATGACGGGTTCCACCAAGAGGTGGTGGAGAGATTATATGTTGACCAGACCAGCTGGGTCGCCTGCACTTACTTGGGAGTAGTTCTCACACCTATTTCTAGAGAAATTTCTCCCTCTCAGTGTGAGAGAGGATTACCGCAGGCAGTTTGAGCAGGGCAGTATGACTGTTACTCAGTACGAGACCCGTTTTGTGGATCTAGCCCGTCATGTTCTTCTCTTACTTACTACTGAGAGAGAGGGGGTAAGAAGGTTTATTGATGGACTCACTCTAACTGCCAGGCTACACATGGCCAAGGAGACCGAGGGTGAGATTTCCTTTCATACGGCTGGTAATGTCGTTAGGCGGATCGAGATGGTTCTTGCACAGGAGAGAAGGCAGGGGTCTGATAAGAGGCCTCATCATTTTGGTGGATTCAGTGGTGCCTCGTTTGGAGGCAGGGGTACTTTGGGTAGAGTCCATCCTCCCAAGCCGTTTCATTCAGTGCTCCAGGAATCCCATAGTGCTTCGGGTGATCGCGACCCTCATATGTCTCATTCCGACCAACTAGCCTACAGTGCACCACCAGCTCCTATTAGTGCACCTCTGCTCCAAAGTTTCATGGTGTTTACTCAGGTCGACAAGGTCAGTTTCAGGGCCAGCAGTCACAACAACCGAGAACCTGTTATACTTGTGGTGTCCAAGACACATTGCTAGATTTTGCCCTCGAGCACCGGACAACTCACATCAGCAGGGTTCTCGTGCATGGTCCCGACATCGAGATCAACTAGCTTGAGGTAGGGGTCAGGCAGATATAGGTGGAGGTCAGGCCGTTAGAGGTGGAAGCCAGCCACTTAAAGGCCGTCCCAGGGACGCGGTTCAAAGTGGTGGGGCCCAGCCTCAATTTTATGCCTTTACAGCGAGGCCTGAGACTGAGTCATCCGAAGCTGTTATCACAAGTATTGTCCTAGTTTTCCATAGAGATTCTTTAGCTCTATTTGATCTAGGCTCTACTTATTCCTACATGTCATCCTAGTTTGCTTCATATTTGGTTGCGCCTCGTGATTCTTTGAGTGCTCCCGCGTATGTGTCCACACTTGTGGGAGATTCTATCGTAGTAGATCGTGTCTATCGTTCATCTGTGGTTACTATTGGGAGTCTTGAGACTAGCGTAAATCTCCTACTTCTCGATAAGATAGATTTTGATGTCATCTTGGGTATGGAGTGGTTGTCACCTTATCATGCTATATTGGATTGTCACGCCAAAAGGGTGACTTTAGCCTTGCCGAGGTTGCCTCGATTAGAGAGGAAGGGGACTCCTGGCCATTCTACCAACAAGGTTATCTCTTAAGTGAAGGCTTGTCGTATGGTCGAGAAGAGGTGTCTAACTTATTTGGATTATGTGCGCGATTCTAGTGTGGAAGTTCCTTCCATGGATTTAGTACCAGTTGTTCATTAGTTTCCAGAGGTGTTTCATGCAGATCTGTCTGGGATGCCACTCGACAGGTATATTGACTTCTGTATTGATTTGGCTCCAGACACTCAGCCCATTTCTATTCCGCCATACTGTATGGCCCCGCAAGAGTTGAAAGAATTGGAGGAGCAACTGCAAGATTTGCTTGATAAAGGCTTCACTAGACCTAGTGTCTCGCCCTGGGGTGCGCCTGTGTTGTTTGTGAAGAAGAAAGATGGATCGATGAGGATGTACCTAGACTATCAGTAGTTGAACAAAGTCACCATCAAGAACAAGTATCCATTGCCGATGATTGATCACTTATTTGATCAACTTCAGGGTGTCAAGGTGTTTTCGAAGATTGATTTGAGGTCTGGCTACCATCAATTCAAGATTAGCGCATTCGATGTCCATAAGACAGCTTTTCGGACTCGGTATAGGCATTATGAGTTTTTAGTGATGTCATTTGGGCTGACTAATGCCCCAACAACATTTACGGATTTGATGAGCCGGGTGTTCAAGCCCTACTTGGATTCCTTCGTGATTGTATTTATTGACGATATATTAATCTACTCCTGCAGTCGAGAGGAGGATGATCAGTATCTTCGGATTGTACTTAAAGACTCTGAGGGATAACCAGTTATATGCCAAGCTTTCAAAGTGCGGATTTTGGTTAGACTCAATCGCCTTTTTGGGGCACGTCGTATCGACAGAGGGCACACAGATGGATCCTAAGAAGATTGAGGCAGTTCAGAACTGGCTTAGACCCACTTCAGCTACGGAGATCCGGAGTTTCCTGGGTTTGGCAGATTATTACCGTCGGTTCATGGAGGGGTTTTCATCTATAGTAGTCTCATTGACCAAATTGACCCAGAAGGGTGCCCCGTTCAGATGGTCAGACGAGTGTGAGTTGAGATTTCAGAAGCTCAAGACTGCTTTGACTACAACGCTAGTGTTGGTGTTGTCCACAAGTTCAAGATCTTACACAGTGTATTGTGATGCATCTCGTGTTGGGCTCGGTGCAATATTGATGCAGGATGACAAGGTGATCACATATGCGTTGCGACAGTTGAAGGTTCATGAGAAGAATTACCCTGTTCATTACTTAGAGTTGGCAGCCATTGTTCATGCGCTGAAGATTTCAAGGCACTATCTTTACGGTGTGTCGTGCGAGGTATTCACGGATCACTAGAGTCTACAATATTTGTTCAAACAAAAGGATCTCAATTTGAGGCAGAGGAGGTGGTTGGAGCAAGATGGTCATGTCATAACCCCGTCACTACCTCGTTGATATTAGGTTCGACATTTACAGAGTACATTGGGTGTTGTACTCATACTATACACTACTGCACTTCTTGTGCACATTTTGGTACTGGTCCCAGCTGTACGTGAGGTGCATGAGCTCTGGTTAGCATTTGGAGACTCGAGGTAGATCTGCTGGCGTCCATAGACCTTGAAGTCCCCTTCCTCTTCCCTTATTTACATCTCATTCGAGACATTTGTATTTATTTTAGACTCTGTACGTAGAACCTCTAGAAGCTCGTGTATTTGTGACTCCAGATCCGGATTGTACCAGATATTGGATTATTATGCTATTTCGTACTTCATTTCTTTCTGATTGGTTAACTTGTTCAAACTGTTTAAAATTGGTAAGAGAATTACTCTGACTTGTCTTGCAAGTGAAATGTTAGGCGCTATCACAATCCCGAAAATGAGAATTTCGAGTGGCCACAAATTGCAGGTTGTGTTTTGTCTAAAGAATATAGAGCAAGTCATATATGCCTACCACAAACGAAATTCTATGTCAGCTTAGGACTTTGAGCTTATAAACTTCAAAAGTAGGCAACTTGATTCAAAATATTGGGAGTTAACTATTCCTATGTTCTTTTATACTAAATAGTAGCAGTAATAACAGCAGCCTTTCATTACTTTATTCTTTCTTAGCATTAAGTCAACTTTTTCCACCTTTTGAAAATTCATATAATTGCAGCAATGTCAAGTGACATAATAGTTTGATTTTAGCCTGTAGGTAATTTGACATGTTTGGTAATTAGCACAGCAATGAAGATGTCCCTCAACTGAATTTTTCTAGTCATTGTAATGTAAAATGTATATTTATATTTCTTGCGTTTGGTGATTTCTTTTGTCTGTCCAAGCTTAAGTGAATAAAGTACTTGGTATTTGTATTGGTAGAGATCAGAGGAAGATTCAGAATTTAAAAGTGGTGGAGCACCAAAATTTGAACAAATGCCGGGTCAAAATCGAACCTAGGTAGCACACTAAAAGTCAAAGTTGTGCCCCCTAAATTAACCAATACAGTTGACTGTGATTTAAATCTTAAGTTGCCAATCAATATATATATATATGTGTGTGTGTGTGTGTGTGTTATTTAAGATACATACACATATACATATATTTTTTTCGAAATTACCGGGGGTCGTTGATCCTCCTGCCCAAAGGATAAGTTCGCCTCCGATGAAAATAAGTGGCACTCTATAAAATTAATCGATATGCATACAAACTGGCCTAAGTATTATAGTTATACTTTTCTTTTATCTCTTGTGTGGTAACAAATCTATATTAAAGTAATCATAGACAGTGAATCTAGTTATTTGCTAAATTATAGTATAATTAGAAGCCAATATTAATCCACCATGTCAAGAAGGGGAAAATATGAATTTTTCTAAAACAACAAAAATGGAAGTCTTTGGATTTCATAAAACTAAAATAGAATAAAGCCTGATAATATATTACCATCTCCTAAGTTAATAGTAATGAGAAACTGCAATCTTTAAAAGAATTTGGTTCAAGATTTTAATACAACCCCACCATAGCCGTAAATATCAAACAAGCAAACATTACTTTTGTTGGGTAGCATTTAAAGCACAAAACTCTATTTTTGATTTTTTTTCCAATATAGTGATGTGGATAAATAACAACTCCTACTTTTTTCAATCACTTCTTCTTTAATTCCAATATATTAAATTTTGCCTATACTTTTTCCGATCAATTTTTGCTATAATCATGACAAGTGTTGCTGCCAAAGTTGCAGTCATTGGTAGTGGAAGTAAGCCACCAAATACCACTGATATTCCATTCTTGTCCAAAATTGTGAAATTTTAATTACAAAACTAACCAAAAAGGGGTTTCTTTTTTCAGTTTCAGGAGCTGTTTGTGCATCAACTTTGGCCAAGAATGGAATTTCAGTTACCCTTTTTGAGTCTGCTAGAGGCCCAGGTGGCCGCATGTCTCAAAGAAGGTAATATACCTTTTCTTTATAATTAATTACCATTAATTGCTCCTAATGAAATGTTTTTTTAACTATAATCAAGAATTGATGTAGTGGGGGGTTTTTTGTAAAAAAATGATCTTTAATTAGGGAAAAGGCTGAAGATGGGAGGGAGCTGTATTTTGATCATGGTGCTCCTTATTTCACTGCTAGTAATCCTGACGTGCTGAGACTTATTTGTGACTGGCAATCAAAAGGACTTGTTGCTGAGTGGAAAGAAAAGTTTGCTACTTTTGATTTTGCTTCTAAGCAATTTCTTGATGTTGAAGAGGTTCCACAAATTTCCCAGTAGTATTATTTTGTCTTCTTTAGGTATTATTCCTACTAACTCCACAGCTACCATCAAGGTAGGTTGCCCACATCATAGTGTGCGGCCCTTCCCGGACCCTGCGTGTACGCGGGATGCTAGCTAAATCATACCTCTTGCGGTGTGGCCCTTCCCCGTACCCTGCGTGAACGTGGGACGCTGCCTACATCATACCCTTGGGTGCGGCCCTTCCCGCGTGAATGCGGATGCTGCCTGCATCATACCCCTCGTGGTGCGGTGGACCCTGCGTGATCGTGAAATGCTTCGTGCAACGGGTTGCTTTTTATTATGTATTATTCCTACTAGAATATTTCTGACCATTGTCAATTTCTATACACTGAGGACTATTTCTTTGTAGCTCGTGCTTAATTGTTGTTTCCAATTTTGTTTTAGGGGGGCCAGCTTTCTTTTGTTTTTTCTTATTTTTTTAAAATGAGGTTGATAGGTTGGTAAGGTTGTGTTCACATTGTTAATATTATTTAAGATAAAAAGATAAAAAATAAGAAGATTTGATTCTCTTTGACCATTCATGTGGATGGCTATACGTCTATACATTTATTCAACACTGGATTGAAGGGATTATTCAAGATTTGTCAGCAGTTTATCTTGGAAAATTCCTAATAAATGATCAGATGTAAGATCAGCGAGATAAAGAAAGAACATCGATATGTATTGGCTCGAACCACTACTGAAAATGATAAAAGCAAATGTGTTTCCTTTCCTCTACTGTTACGGCCATAGCAATTTAATAATAGTACATAGCCACAGGGTTGACATGCATATAATAATAAGGTTTTACTGGTATTGCTTTCTCTTACTCTTATTTTAATTCAGGAAAGTTCGGACAAGAAATATGTCGGTGTTCCAGGAATGAATTCAATTTGTAAATCATTATGCCAGGAGCCTGGTATGTCATTGATATTGCTGGATTTCATTCTTTGAAATGCTTTTCCCTAATTGTGCTGAACTACCACTAACCTGAGTTTACTAATTTTCTATTTGAACTGTGTAGGAGTTCAAAGTAGGTTCGGGGTAGGTGTTGGGAAGTTGGAGTGGTTGGATAATGAAGATTCATGGTCATTGATGGGTTTAGATGGCGAAAGTCTTGGTTATTTTAAGGGAGTCGTGACATCAGATAAAAGTACATTTTCTCCCAAGTTCACTAATGTAACAGGAAAACCTATGCCTATTGGTAAGACATATCTCTGCGTACATTCTTTTGTTGGTTTATAATTTCATTGGTTTGGTTCAAGGTTTAAGTTGATTGCAGTTGCATTATTTAAGACCCACATATTAAAATATGTAGTAGTGTTGCTTTTGTGAGATATGTCATGTACTTCCAGCCAGTTGCTTCCAGTTATTTATTCGTGTTTTTACAATACGCTAGTGGCCATTCCATATTTTAATGGTTCAGGTCCAACAACAACAACAACAACAACAATATACCCCGTGTAATCCCACAAGTTGGGTTTGGGATGGATAGTGTGTATCCAGACCTTACCCCTACCCTGTGCAGGTAGAAGACTGTTTCCAGTAGATCCTCGGCTCAAGATAAATTGAATTGATTATCTAAATATATTTGGTCAATGAGATCCAGAAAGAAGGAATAATCTGAGGGTTTACTTAATGATGATTGTATTTAACAGAGTCTGTTTATGTTCATGCATATTTTACTCCTTGCTTTTGTGTTGTCATGCAAAACTCTTCAGCGTGCTATCTGTTGTGTATATGTTATGCTCATATATTTTTGACATATATTTATGTCAGACTGACTGGTTTTTCGTTCATTGATCACTTTTTCTTTTTTAAATGCTGGTGTTTTTTGATAACTTACCAAGATTTGCATTTGAGCGGACTATTATTGGATCATGACTAATTATTTTTCCAGTATAAGAAATGTAACCTTCTTTCAATCAAGACATGTTAGCAATGTTATTTATTAGGTCTTAGCTCCTTTCATGTAGACATGGGCAAATTTCCAGAAATACCGTTGAAGATGACAGAAATTCCTGTTAGTCCACGCTTTGCTCTCATGCTGGCATTTGAAGAGCCTCTGTCTGAGGTAAGATATGCTCTGCCCATGGATTTCATTTCTTTTAGTAGACATGCCATCAATACTCTTTACCTGCCCCCTTACTCATTTCTGTTTAGATTCAGCTAAATTCTAAAATGCATCTGATATTATACTTCATTGCTTGTTCTGAGTATGTTAAAATGGTTATAGGAACATGCTTTAATTGAGTAATCCCATAAAAAAAAGGCCAGCCTGGTGCATTAAGCTCCCCCTATGCGTGGGATCCGGGGAAGGGCCGGACCACAGGGGTCTATTGTATGCAACCTTATCCTATATTTTTGCCAGAGGCTGTTTCCGCAGCTCGAACCTGTGACCTCCTCATCATATGGCAGCAACTTTACCAATTACGCCAAGGCTCCCCTTCACTGGATCGAAATAAAAAAGTGATCTTTTTACTTAGCCTCAACTAGTTGAACTGACACTGTTGACAAGAATTTCTGACGGAATATGTCTTTCTTTCTATCATATTTGAGATACCAATAAGAGGCTTCTCGTTCAAGAATTCAGAAGTTCTACGTTGGGCACACTGTGACAGCAGCAAACCAGGGCGTTCACATAATAGGTATCTGTTTGTGTTGTTAATGAGAAGATCAATATTGTGAGTTTTGACTGACAACAGCAAACAAAAAAATAGGTGTAGCAGATTAATGTTGTGAGGAAACTTGAGCATAATATTTCCTCCTATGTATACTATTGCTGTATTTGATCATATTACACGTTTCTTTCCCCCAATGAAGTGAATGCTGGGTGTTGCACTCAACTGCTGAGTATGCTCGGGATGTTATTGCCAAGACAGGACTTCAGAAGCCTTCGGGTGCAACATTAACAAAAGTAGCTGAAGAACTATTTCAAGAATTTCAAAGCACAAAGCTCAATATACCTCAGGCATTTTTTAAGAAAGCTCATCGATGGTTGGTATCTAACATATACAATGCTCAGTTTTAGTTTCAGATTTCATTTACTTCATGCAATCCTTTTTCTGAAACAGACAAAGTATTCTCCCTTTGAATTCACCAGAAATGACACTTCTTATCCTAAAACAATGTCTCAAATTTTCCTAATAATGGAGCTGTTCCTTGGCGTAACCAATAAGCACTTGAAAACTTCTTTTAGTACATCTTAACGAGGCCTATCAAGCTATCCAATCTCATAAGAAATTACTGTTCATCACTAACTAGTCCAACGACGCATCTTGACTTAATCACCCTCTAATTGGTGTATGCATTCTGTTTACTATATGGTTTGATTACCTACCACAACTAATTATAGGCTATTATACCTACCTGTGAATAATCCATTATTTCTATCAATTTTTCTCATCCAAATATTCTCGGTTTTTTGTTGTTGTTGGGGAGTGGAGAATTTTCTTTATATTTTTCTGGTATCGGCTTCAGAACAGTGGGACTTTAGCTGTTCTTACAAATACATTTCAAATTGTACCTGTAATGCTCTTCACATTTTGTGACATATCATGATGTAATCAGGAATTCTGATTACTTAGTCCAAACGCCATGATACTATAAATTTCTTTGTGCTTAACCCAAGGGCGTGGCCTGGTCGATAAAGCTGGATTTAAGACCATAGGTGACTAGGGTCCGAATTCCAGTTGATACAAAAAATGTTTGGTGATATCTTCCCTTTTGTTTAAGTCTTGCGGGCTGAGATATCCGGTATTTGTATAAACTGTAATAGTAGGAGGATGCATGTACCCGACGGAATAGTAGATGTACGCTCAAGATAGCCCAGAAATGACCATTATCCAAAAGAAATACGTAGATAATTATAGATTTCATCATTGTTGAGAGGCAATTATGCATCTTTAAGCTGAAATTATGTCTTGGAACCTTATTAGGCATGAAATAAATCTCAGCCTGGAGTTGTATAGTCGTGTTGTTGTTTGAAGTTCTTAGACATGCATTCCTGGAAAATGTAGAATTGCTGTGTCGACTAGTTCTATAAGATTCTCTCTGTTCTGCCCTCAAAAATAAAAGATAGAATTATAAAGACACCATCCTTTCTTCTCGCTTCTCTCAAGGTGCGCACATCTTTTTTTTTTGTTTTTATGTTGTACTGTATTTCATATCATAATTATACTGCTATTGCATGTGAATATCTCAGGGGCAGTGCATTTCCAGCAACAAGCATAGCAGGAGATGAGAAATGCCTTTGGGACGCGAAGAAAAGGCTGGCAGTATGCGGAGATTTTTGTGTTAGTCCAAATGTTGAAGGGGCTATCATTAGTGGCTTGGCCGCTGCTGCTAAATGTTCTGAAGTGATTTCGCGCTTATAGAGTGACATCTTCTGTGTATCACCTAAGCATGTATCATCTTCTGTGTATCGCGCTTATAGTTACTTTACTGGGTTGTATATGCTTGACTGAGCATGTATAAGTGCAATGAAGACCAGAAGTAATCAGAGGCGGATCGAGGATTTTGAGTTTATGGGTTCATACAATGACGTCAAGTTAGTTTACAATAATAAGTGCGTTCGTAGTCAAATATTTATTGATATTTAGTGAATTTCTTAATACATATACAGTCTGGACGAAGGCTACTCGGTTCACGTGAGCCACATGTTACATTGTGGATTTTTCCCTGGAAGTAACTTGGTTATCCTACTAAATTGTAGCAGTAGAGTCACATTGACCTAACAATCTTTTACTTCCTGTCTTCATCTGCTGGTCTTACCAGTTTTGGCCAATAATTCTTTATGAACACTCATTTTCCATATCTTTGTTTTACTTGATTATTTCTGTATCATTGGCTGAACTTTAACAGAGCAATTTGGCTGTCTCTCTGTATTTTTGAGTTAAATACGAAAATTTGCAACTCGATCAGGATTAGACGTACCATTCTGCTTATCAAGACTTTATACGAGTACTCACAAAGCCAAAAAAGAGTAGTATGAATTTAGGATGATTTTCAACTTTTTGTATGTTAACATATGTATAGGTCGAAATCTGCCCTAGAATATATAGGACAAGATAACTAAAGGAAGAGTCTTCAAGCCGTTATCAGTTGAGGTCGACCAGGAAGCGACGAGGTTCGTGGCCGAGATGTCAACAAGGGTCGAGGTTGGCAAAGCTGTAAAGGCTAGTTTTCGAAATAGGATATTAAAGAAAATATTCTAATGGATATTTTCTGCACTTGTACTATTAGGGTTTGTTAAGGAAATGTCTCATGTAAATAGAAAAGGAAGACAATGGTGTAAGACATGTGATATTCATTTTGTAAGAACACGCTTTGACAAAAGATTCTTTCTCTCTCTCTTACTAAGACACAAACATCACCTTTTCACCAAGATTCTTGTCTATATTATTCCATACTTTCTACCGGATTCGAGGATAATTCGAACATTTAAGGATTTGTCTGTCATCCATCATTGTTAGGAAGAATAACTACCTAGTTCCCCCTTTATTAAGTGAATCATTCCTTCTATTTACTTAAATGTTATTTATTATTGTGGCCATTTAATGCTTTATTCTTGCTCACATTACTAGGAATGATTGTTGCACACCATTATTATATTTCTACCAGATCTGTCCAACGCTAGTCACACTTTCTAAACTCGCCTCTAGAAATATTATTGTTAACTAGGTTTAACCCCTTAATACATAAATTTAATTATTTGAGCCAAGGGTTACGCTTTTTAGTCAAACAATTTGGTGCCGTCTGTGAGAATTTTCTAGTTGAATTCTTAGTTTCTTCTAGATCTATCACTAACATAGATCACAAACGTACAAAAAAAAAAGAAGAAGTAAGAATGAGAGCTCATTTCTTTGTGTGTACAAGTCCCAACATGACAGGTAGCAGGGAAGAAAGGACGATAATAATTAACGATCTCCCAACGATCTTCATGAACGTCATCAATGAAAGCTGCGAAACAACAGGCGAAGGCGCAACGCCCGATACCTCCTCTAGGCGAGATGGGTCACCGCCTCCCCATTTCAACATTACAAAGTCTCTAGGTAAGGGAGCCTCCATATCGTGGGATAAGAGACGCCCCCAGCTGTAAGAAACCTCCTCGAAGCATGGCTAACCGACATGCTAACCAACATCCTCAACAAGCCCGCCGCAGCCGCATAAAATGCAAGGATTCGCACTGTACAACCGGCGGACGAACAGTGCAATCAACTCCCTCCACCTCCAACAACAAATATTACTCACAAAGTCAGTGATAATGTAGGTGATAACACCCTTGCAACCATTTTGAAAAGGATTGAGAAAATGGAGAACAAGAACAAGATGCTCCGAGATCAAATGAAAGAACACCAGGAAAGGGTCGATAAAATACCGGGCGCCCCTAAACTGTTGCCAAAGAGAGACGTCGTCTGGTTCGTCGAACAATACAGTGATGACACAACCCTACATGCCATACCAAAAACCTTTCAAATACCGCCCTACCTAAGGATATATGATGGCACGACTTACCCTGAAGATCATGTGACTCACTACGTCACTGCCGTGAAAGGCAATGATCTCGCTAAAGATTAAATATCTTCCATTCTGTTGAAACAATTCAGTGAAACCCTCACGGGAGGCACGTTAACTTGGTATTCACAATTATCTGTGCGTTCTATTGAAACTTCCAAAGAGATGACCGACAAGTTCGTAACGACCCATGTTGGGACTAAGAAGGCCGAGGCGAGGGTGAACGACATATTTGTAATTAAGCAGTCTCCAGGAGAGGGATTGAGGGATTTCCTCTCCCGGTTCAGCCGAGTAAGGATGACTTGCCGAACGTGTAAGAAGGATGGCAGTTGCAGCCTTACAGAACGGGCTAAGTAGGGATTATTCGAGGGCGACTAGAAAGCTATTAAGTCGAGTGATGAAGTACCCTCCAACAAATTGGGATGAAATACACAATACATATTGTGCCGAGGTCCGAGCAGACAAGGACGATCTCAATCGACCAACTCATCGACTGACCTCGGTACAGGCCGAACCCAAAAAAGATCGAAGAAATGATACTAGAAGAGACCTCGCAGCTCCACGACCTAACAGGGAACGACATCAACTGTAAGTTAGAGCTGTCGTTGTGCCCACCTCCCGCCACGAAGAAGGCTTGCCTAGATCAAGGACAGGGACTCAGCAAAACGAAAGAGGTATGTCCCCTTTATTATCCGCTCACAACTTTTGTATGTCTCCTACAAAGATAGTCTATGCCCTGGAGAAGCTCAGACCAAAGGTTAAATGGACACAAAAGATGAGGTTAGATCCAAATACCAGGAAATCAGATGCCCTCTACGAGTTCCACCAAGAATGAGGGCACAAAACCAAGGATTGCATTGCCCTAAGGCAGGAGGTCTCAAACATGCTACAACAAAATCACCTCAAAGAGTTGCTGAGCGATCGGGGAAGGACTAACATTTCCAGAGGACGTGATCAACATCAAGGACCGCCAAAATCGCCCTCACCAACTCGCACCATTCACATGATCATCAATGGAGGTGACGATGCTTCTATCAACAACATGAAGTTCACCACTACCCACAATCTCAAACGATAAATCACTCGCGAACGGTATGACGAACTCGAAGAGAGTATCATCTTCGATAAGTCGGATACCAACGGTTTGGCTTTCCATCACTATGATGACCTTGTTATTATTTTACGAATTTTAGATATCAATGTGAGGCACATTATGATAGACGAAGGGAGCGGGCGTGCTTTATCCATCCTCGAGTACTTCCACAAATGAAACTCGAGGATAAGATAGTACCGCGTTGCATCACGCTAACTAGTTTTAACAATGTAGTCGAGAGAACATCTAGCGAAATCAGATTCTCCGTTCTAGCTGGTGGCGTTACTCTGGAAACCATATTCTACATCATGGACCAAGACAGAACGTACAACGCCATAATAGGGTGACCATGGATACACACCACGAGGGCCATCCCTTCCAGCTTATATCAGGTCATTAAGTTCTCGACTCCGTGGGGAATATTCAGCATGCGAGGAGAACAACACAAATCCCAGGAATGCTACCACATCTCCCTAGATAGCACGATCACTCAACAATTGAAGGACAAAGAAAAAAAGGCATAACAATCAACAGGGTCGAGGTCGATATGTGATAATGAAGAGGACGTCATCAGAGACCGTGATATGGTCGAAGCTGCGGGATCGACCATAGAGAACTTCGGCCCTGTTCAATTAGATACCAACGATCACAACAAGAAATCTTACATCAGCTGCAAGCTTCAGGAACCAGGTAAGTTCCATCAATTCTTAACTACTAACATGGACTTGTTTGCTTTCAGCCATGCAAATATACCCGGTATTCCAAAAGAAATCACTACACATAAACTGAGCGTCGACCCATTCCACCTCCAGTCAGGCAGGTCAGGCGTAAGTTCAACTCCGCAATTAATGATGCGGTACATGAAGAGGTAGAAAAACTACTAGAAAATGGCTCCATCAGGGAGTCAAAGTACCCCCGACGGGTCGCCAACGTGGTCATGGTGAAAAAAAAGAATGGGAAATGGCGAATGTGCGTGGACTTCACAGATTTGAATAGAGCATGCCCCAAGGATTTGTTTTCATTACCCATACGATCAACTCATTGACGCAATAGTCGGGCATGATTTACTGAGCTTCTTGGAAAACTATTAGGGATATAATCAAATCCTCATGGAAGAAGAGGTTGGGAGAAAACCATATTCATCACCCACTAGGGTACGTGCTGCTACAGGATCATGCCCATCGGGCTGAAAAACACAGGGGCAACTTACCAAAGGTTGGTGACGAGGATGTTCAAAGACCAGCTCGGCAAAATAATGGAAGTCTATATAGATGACATGCTTTTCAAGTTCAAAAGGAAAGAAGATCACATCGACCACCTGAGAGAAACCTTCGACATACTCAGACGATACGGAATGAAACTGAACCCTGAAAAGTGTGCATTCGGCATGGCCTCGGGAAATTTTTTAGGTTTCCTGGTATCACAATGAGGAATCGTGGTCAATCCTGATCAAATCAAAGCCATCAAGGGGATACCAGAACAATCGACAACCAAAAATCAGGTTCAGATATTGACTGGCCATATCGCCACCCTTTCAAGGTTCATTTCACGATCATCAGATAAGTGTCATAGATTCTTCGACGTACTCAAGAAAGATAACAACCTCCAATGGACTTCTGAATATGTCCAAGCCCTAAAGGAATTAAAAGCATACTTGTCGTCACCACCATTATTTTCAAAACCGGAGCCAGAGGAACGTCTCCTTGTTTACCTCGTTGTATCTGAAGTAGCTGTGAGTGCAGTCCTAGTTTGAAAAAATAAAGGTACAGAATTTCCCATCTATTACATTAGCAAAACTCTAGTCGACGCCGAGACGAGGTACCCTCACCTCGAAAAGTTGGCCCTGGTCTTGGTTATAGCTTCGCGAAAGCTTAGACCATATTTCCAATGCCACCCATCTCGGTCATCACGACTTTCCCCTTAAGGAGCATTTTCCATAAATTTGAGCTATTGTGAAGGTTGGCCAAATGGGTCATCGATCTAAGCAAGCACGATATCACGTATCAACCGCGAACAATAATAAAGCCACAAGTTCTCGTTGACTTCATCGCGGACTTTAACACAAAAATAATGCCCGAAGTTGAAAGAGAAGCTGCCCACGCTTTCCCCCAAACATAGGACCTATGGGTCCTGTACACTGATGGCGCGTCCAACACGTCAGGGTCCGACTAGGACTCGTACTCAAAGTCCTAACCAGCAAAGTAATTCACTAGTCCATAAACTGCTCAGACATGACTAACAACGAGGCCGAATATGAGGACGTAATTGTAGGCTTGAGGCTGGCACTCAAGTACAGGGCAAAATGGTTGAAACTACGTTGCAATTCCTAACTCGTGGTCAACCAAGTCATAGGGACTTTCCAAATCAAGGAATAGAGGTTACAAAAATATCATATTGACATTTGCAAGCTATTGCCCAAGTTTCACGAATGTCAATTCGACTAGATTCCACGAGCACAGAAAATTGAGGCGGACGACCTCACAAAACTAGTCACAGCCACCAAAAACATCGCAACCGGAGACAGAAGTATGATCCACCTTCTCAACTCGACACTAGAACATGTCAAGGTAAGAAACGTAAGCTTAACTTGGGACTGGCGCAATCGTATTGTGGCATACTTGCAGGATGACATACTCCCAGATGAAAAACAAGGCCAAGAAACTGAGAATGCAAGCGACCATGTACAATGTCATCCACAATGACCTGTATAAGAGAACTTACGGTGGCCCTCTAACGAAATGCTTAGGCCAAAACCATATGCGGCGCGTGCTTGAAGAGGTCTACGCGGGCCATTGTAGAGCTCACTCTGGCAATCAGGCTCTATTCAGATGCCTCATACGAGCAGGATATTACCGGTCCACCATGAAGAAAGAGGCTGCAGACTTCATGAAAAAATGCGAGCAATGCCAAAAGTACGCTCCGATGATCCACCAAGCGGGCAAACACCTCCACTCGGTCACCTCACCTTGGTCGTTCATCAAATAGGGAATGGACATCATGGGCCTCCTCCCGGCAGGGCGAGGTAACGTACAATTCCTTTTGGTTTTAACTGACAATTTCTCTAAGTGGGTGGAAGCAGGAGCACTCGCCCAAATAAGTGAATGTGAAGTGATCACCTTTATATGAAAAAACATCATATGCTGGTTCGGCCTCCCCAAAGAGATCAGCTGTGATAATGGACCCTAGTTCATGGGAAAGAAGGTCGCTGAGTTTTTTTAGAAGTGGCATATCAAAAGAATACTCTCGACGCCATACCACCCCACATGCAATGAGCAAGTAGAGTCTTCCAACAAGTCAATACGTAACATCATGAAGAAAAAACTTGAAGATGCCAAGGGACTGTGGCCGGAAGTATTACCAGAAGTACTGTGGGCTTATCGAATAACGTTGAAGACGAGTATTGGAGAGACCCCTACTCTTTGGTCTATGGGGATGATGCAGTAATACTGATCGAAGTCAGAGAGCTCAGCCTGAGGTACTCCCATGAGAGCGGACCAAGGAATGACGAAAGCAGAATTCAGGAGCTAGACAAAGCCGAAGAACGAAGAGACATGGCCTACATAAGGATGAACTCCCAAAAACAACAAGAAGAACACTATTATAACAAGAAGGTAAAGGTCAGGCCCCTCAAAGTCAAGGACTACGTACTCAAAGCTAAAACACAAGCAAGCAGAGACCTACGGGAGGGCAAACTACGAACAAATTGGGATGGCACATACAAAATCACGGCAAAAGAAAACAAAGGATCATTCCAACTAAAAACAATGGAAGGAAATCTACTACCGAACAACTTGAATATTATCCACCTCAAGTACTTCAACTTTTAAGAGATAAAGCGTCCCGCAAGTCGTACTTTTTTTCCCCTCACTTGAGTTTTGTCCCAATTGGGTTTTCTCAAGGAGGTTTTTATCGAGGCGACGAAGGGAACACTTCAAGTCGAAGTACGCAAAAATGGGATGACTAGTTCATCGCCCGAACTCCCAAGCACTCTCTAGGCTAACAGATAAAGGGACTAGACAGACTAGGACTAGGATTAGAACGCCAGCCAACGCTCGAAAATTTGTAAGTTTCTCCAAGTATATGACCAAAGCAACAATACTTGAAGTTTTTTTTTATTTCTCCAAGTGTATGACCAAGGCAACAATGCTTAAAGTTTACGGTGAACTTCGCACTTACAGGATTATCTTTCTAAAATTAGGTTATGTTCGACTTCGCTCAAACTAACACCTATCGGCCCCCGGCCATAATTAATTAGGTTATGTTCGACGTCGATCGAGCTAACACCAACTAGCCTTTGACCATAATTAAATAGGTTATCCTCGATCGAACTAACACCTATCGGTCTTCTGCCATAATTAATTAGGTTATGTTCGACCTCGCTCGAGCTAACACCTACCGGCCTTCGCCATAATTAATCAGGTTATGTTCGACCTCGCTCGAACTAACACCTATCGGCCCTCGACCATAATCAATTAGTTTATGTTCGATCTCGCTCGAGCTAACACCTACTAGCCTTCGACCATAATTAATTAGGTTATGTTCGACCTCGCTTGAACTAACACTTATTGGCCTTCGTCCATAATTAATTAGGTTATGTTCGACCTTGCTCGAACTAACACCTATCAGTCCTCGGCCATAATAAATTAGGTTATGTTCGACTTCTCTACCTAACAGCCTTCGGCCATAATTAATTAGGTTATGTCGACCCCGCTTGAACTAATACCTACCGGACTGCAGCCATACAAAACATACAAGTATAGAAAAACTAACCCAAGAAAAAGAAACGGACACAGAAATTTATACTTAAACATTCTTTACAAAGGCTCATGAAGACGCCTAGAAAAAACACACAAGTTTATAGCAAAGTAAAAGAAAGAAGAAGAAAAACTATTGGTCGCCGCCAGGACCCTCAGTACCATCGCCTTGACCATTTGGGCAATCTCGATCTCTCCCCTCATCATCACCATCGCCCTTAGGGTACGAGGCCTCGTACCCGGTGTCATCTTCAATCTAGTCCACACCCACGTCCCCCTCTTCATCATCGGCCTCGGGCGTGGTGGGATCATACCCACAGGCATCCCGAGCCTCGAGTGCCTTCACTTGAACATCCTCAAAAGTGGCCGAGAAAACAGACCCCACCTTGTGAAGATCTCGGAACACATCCAACTGAGCCTCAACATGAATCCATTCCTTGTATAGGTCCCGAGGAATGTTTGGAATATTTGAAGTGCGAGAGGTTGAAGGTTGCACGAGCATTTGATCCTTCTCGGCCTCTAAGGCGGCCATCTAGTCCCGAAAGAGGGAGTTGTCTCTCTCCAACTCTTCAATCCTCTCATCTAGCTTCTCTTCTTTAAGCCTCGCTGTTTCTAAATCGTTCTCTTGCTCAGAACGGAGAGTCCGGATCACTACCTTGAGAGCCTCCTCCTTTCTTAAAGCCTCCGACCGAGCAAACTCTGCCTTCTACAGCTCGTTCTACTTCTCGTGGCCATGAAGATTCTCCATCTGTAGGCGACACTCCTCCAACTACCTGCGCAATTCGATCGAGTTGCCACATTGAGCCTCCACAACCTTGTTGACCTCGAGCTCGTCCTATTTAATTCTCAACATACCTTCGAGAACACTTCACTTCTCGATGACCTTCACCAACTCGTCATCCTTCTTCTTTAGTTCGTCTCGAAGGGCCTGCAAGTTGCTGCCTTCACAAAACCGCCTGCGGATCTCCGGTACTTACCACGATACTCAAAATATTTGCATTGAAAATTTACGCTTCTCTTCCCTTCGGGCGCTTTTATTCTGCAAGATCATGGTCTGCAAACATAAAAAGAAAGAAAAGTAAAAATAAGAACGCCCCCACTAACAAAGGCAAAGCACTAAAAACAAAGACTATACTTTGAACATGACAGACAGAAAAAAGAAGCCTTGGAAAACTTACCTTCAGAGAGAGGTCGGCTATGATACTCGATAGGGTAACATCATCCTGATCTTGGAGGGTTTCACCCTCCACGTCGGAGCAACGAGGACCGCGGGAAGGAACCATGTTTTCCATATTCTTTAATAATTCACGACCCATGGGGATCACAATGGTCCGTGTAGAACCCTCCAACCTCACCTCGAGTAACCCTTCATCCATCATCCTCATCTCGGCAACATCGAGTTGTGAACCCGTCTCGTAGCCGTCTTCGGCAATGAATTTGCCTCTCCCATCGGTCGATGAAAAAGAATCATCAGCCAACTGCGAGGTTGATGGCCCCTCTTGCCGTAAAGTATCAGAAACCACAGTGACCGGCCCTTCGGCTCCCATCATTAACGTAGAAAGAGATACGCCCTCAACGGACTCTGCCGATCTCTGAATCTTAGAAGCCAGCTCGATGTCGTCCTAAAAAACTGTGGTCGTTGTCTCACGAACGATAAATCATCTATCATAGGGTCCACGGCCCAGGAAACCCCATCTCCAACATCCACTAACCTCCTCTTGCGAGGTGATCGACAATGATTCCTCCTCTTCGTCCACAAGATGGTATAAAGGGGAAGACGAAGGCTTCACTGCTAAAATATTCGCAGATAGAGAAGAAATTTATGTTGAAGCAACAACAGGTGGGACCGAGGAATGAACATGCCTACCCGCGATCGTACAAGAGGAAGAAGTCGAAAAGGTAACAACTTTCCTTTTACGGAATTTAGGGGGGAGCTTTCAACCTCCTTGAAGACCCTCGGTCTGAAATCGAAAGAAGCACAAAAGAAAAGAAGGTCAACTGGAGTGACATAGAAGGCGACTAGCCAATAAGCTAAAATGGAGAAACTCATCGGTCAAGGAAGGAGCAAGCCCAAAATTCTTGAGAAATCCCGGCCACTCACAAATCCCCGTGATGTAAGGGAGGAGCAGGCCGACCCGTGATCTTGGAGGGTTTCACCCTCCACGTCGGAGCAACGAGGACCAAGGGAAGGAACCATGTTTTCCATATTCTTTAATAATTCATGACCCATGGGGATCACAATGGTCCGTGTAGAACCCTCCAACCTCACCTCGAGTAACCCTTCATCCATCATCCTCATCTCGGCAACATCGAGTTGTGAACCCGTCTCATAGCCGTCTTCGGCAATGCCTTTGCCTCTCCCATCGGTCGATGAAGAAGAATCATCAGCCAACTGCGAGGTTGATGGCCTCTCCTGCCGTAAAGTATCAGAAACCATAGTGACCGGCCCTTCGGCTCCCATCATTGTGGTAGAAAGAGATACGCCCTCAACGGACTCTGCCGATCTCTGAACCTTAGAAGCCAGCTCGATGTCGTCCTTAAAAGCTGTGGTCGTTGTCTCACGAACGATAAATCATCCATCACAGGTTCCACGGCCCAGGCAACCCCATCTCCAACATCCACTGACCTCCTCTTGCGAGGTGATCGACAATGATTCCTCCTCTTCGTCCACAAGATGGTATAAAAGGGAAGCCGAAGGCTCCACTGCTAAAATATTTGCAGATAGAGAAGAAATTGATGTTGAAGCAACAACAGGTGGGATCGAGGAACGAGCATGCCTACCCGCGGTCGTACAAGAGGAAGAAGTCAAAAAGGTAACAACTTTCCTCTTACGAAATTTAGGGGGGAGCTTTCAGCCTCCTTGAAGACCCTCGGTCTGAAATCGAAAGAAGCACAAAAGAAAGTAAGGTCAACTGGAGTGACACAGAAGGCGACTAGCCAATAAGCCAAAATGGAGAAACTCACCGGTCAAGTAAGGAGCAAGCCCAAACTTCTTGAGAAATTCCGGCCACTCACAAATCCCCGTGATGTAAGGGAGGAGCAGGCCGACCCAATCAGAAATTTCCCCGACCAAAGGAGGGGGCGAAGTCTTGGCTGCATAAGAAAGTAGCAAGAGATCAGAACCCGCATCATCGCCGACTCAAAGATTTCTGGTTCCGCTTCAAGTGCCTTTGAAAAATAAGACCTGACTTTCTCACCATGAGGAACTATCTCCTCCACCGTAAGGAAGTTCTCATCCTCGACGACAGCATATGCGCCTTCCGCGTAAGGAGGGAAAGCCATCGCTAAAGGTACCTGGTAACTTTCCTCACTGGGACCAGAAGATACGTTAGACATAGTTCTAACAAAAGAGAGGGTATTCATAGTAACGAGGAGTTAAAAAAACATGGATCGCTAGGGCACTGAAATAAAGTGCAACAATGGAATAATAATAAGAAGAAGGCCCAAGGTTTTGATATTGGAAATCTATAAAACTCGAGTGTGCGTCTTCGCATCCCTACTTATATGAGCTCATGCATCGAAACCGAGAAATTAGGTCATCATTACTTAGCACAACTATCAAAGTGACAGATCCAACCAACAAACGCACGCGAAACGACATCACTTGGTTATCTTACTAAATTTTAGCAGTAGAATCACATTGAGTCATTGACCTATCAATCCTTTTACTTCCTGTCTTCATTTGCTGGTCTTACCAGTTTTGGTCAATAATTCTTTATGAAAACTCATTTTCCATATCTTTGTTTTACTTGATTATTTCTGTATCATTGGCTGAACTTTAACCGAGTAATTTGGTTGTCTCTCTGTATTTTTTAGTTAAATACGCAAATTTGCAACTCGATCTGGATTAGACTTACCATTCTCCTTATCAAGACTTTATACGAGTACTCACAAAGAAAAAAAGAGTAGTATGAATTTAGGATGATTTTCAACTTTTTGTATGTTAACATATGTATAGGTCGAAATCTGCCCTAGAATATTTAGGACAAGATAACGCTAAAGGAAGAGTCTTCAAGCCGTTATCAGTCGAGGTCGACCAGGAAGGGACGAGGTTCGTGGCCGAGATGTCAACAAGGGTCGAGGTTGGCAAAGCTGTAAAGGCTAGTTTCAAAATAGGATATTTAAGAGAATATTCTAATGGATATTTTCTGCACTTGTACTATTAGGGTTTGTTAAGGAAATGTCTCATGTAAATAGAAAAGGAAGACAATGGTGTAAGACATGTGATATTCATTTTGTAAGAACACACCTTGACAAAAGATTCTTTCTCTATCTCTTACTAAGACACAAACATCACATTTTCACCAAGATTCTTGTCTATATTATTCCATACTTTCCACCGGATTCGAGGATAATTCGAACATTCAAGGATTTGTCTGTCATCCATCATTATCAGGAAGAATAACCACCTAGTCCCCCCTTTATTGGGTGAATCGTTCCTTCTATTTACTTAAATGTCATTTATTATTGTTCGTGGCTATTAATGCTTATTCTTGCTCACATTACTTGGAATGATTGTTGCACACCATTATTATGTTTCTACCATATTTATCCAACGCTAGTCACACTTTCTAAACTCGCCTATAGAAATATTGTTGTTAACTAGGTTTAACCCCTTAATACATAAATTTAATTATTTGAGCCAAGGGTTACACTTTTTAGTCAAACAATTTCCACACCATCTTCATGAATTAGGACGACGGGCTCCAAATTACCTAAAATTTAGTGAGCCCATCAGAAACGACCTAATAAATAATAATCATCGCTTCGCTATGACTGTTCCTCGTTTTTAGCGTTTTACGGCCATAAAACAAGAATTCATGATGCTTCTCGATTTTTCGGGTGTGAATGTGTATACCATCATCAGAACTCGGGCGACGGATTCCGAATCACCTAATATTTTGTGGGCCCATCAGAAACGACCTTATGAAAAATAGTCATTGCTTCGTCGTGATCGTTTCTTTTTTTGGCATTTTAAGGCCATAAAATAGGAATTTAGGACGATTTTTAATTTTTCGTATGCTTTAGTCCACGTCATCTTCATGAATTCGAGCGACGAGCTCCGAATCGCCTAAAATTTTATGGGCCCATCAGAAATAATGGGCCCATTAGATCATTTCTAATGGGCCTATAAAATTCTAGACGACTAAGAGCCCGTCGCTCGAATTCATGAAGATGGCATGGGCATTAGCATACGAAAAATTGGGAATAGTCTTGAATTCTTGTTTTCTGGTTCTAAAATGTCAAAAAAATGAGGAATGATCATGAAAAAGTATTGACTACTGTTCATTAAGTCGGTTCTAATGGGCCCACAAAATTTTTGGCGATTTGGTGCCCGTCGCCCGAAGTCTTGAAGATGGCGTGGACATTAGCACATGAAAAATTGGAAAACATCTTGAGCTCCTATTTTATGGTCCTAAAATGCCAACAATAAGGAGTGATCTTGGAGAAATAATGAATATTTTTCATCAAATTATTTCTGATGAGCCCACAAAGTCCCCAAATTTATGCAGATGTCATGGACATTAGCATATGAAAAATTAGAAATCGTCATGACTTCTTATTTTATGGCCCCAAAATTCCAATACACGAGGAGCAATTATGCAATCCAGTGATTATTGTTCGGTCATTTGCGATAGGCCCATTAAATTTTAGGCGATTCGGACCCCATTGCCCAAATTCATGAAGATGTTGTGGACATCCGCAGATGAAAAATCGGAAATCGTCATGAATTCCTATTTTGTGGTCTTAATTTTTAAAAAAAAAAGGAATGTTCATGAGGAAGTAACGAATATTGTTCATTAGGTAATTTCCAATAAGCCCCAAAAAGTTTAGCTGATTCTCATCCCATCGCTCGAATTCATGAAGATGGCGAGAACATTAGCACACGAAAAATTAGCAATTGTACCGAATTCCTCTTTAATTCCACTAAAATACCAAAATATGAGGATTATTCATGGAGAAAAATAATTATTACTCCCTCCGTTCTAATTTATGTGAACATATTTGACTGGGCATGGAGTTTAAGAAAAAATAAGTACTTTTGAAATTTGTGGTCTTAACTAAGTCTAAAAGGGGCCCAGAGTATTTGTGTGGTTATAAAAGCTTTTCATTAAGAGTAATTGTAAGTTTAAGCTAAATTATTATCAAATTTAGAAAGGGTTCATTCTTTTTGGAACATACCAAAAAGGAAATAGGTTCACATAAACCAGAATAGAGGGAGTATTCATTAGGTGTCACGACCCCAAATTTTAACAGGTCGTGATGGTGCCTATTGTGAAACTGGGCTAGCCAACCATCACATAACTACACATTTGATCTATTATAATATTTCAAAAATCAATAATAATCAGCAAACAGAGTATAAAATAATTTCTTTAAGTCTTTACGCCGCAATAATAATCTAACAGTCTAAACAAATCCCCCAAGACTGGAGTCAACCGATCACGAGCATCTAAGAAATAAACTAACTCTTCTAATGTCATAATAATGTATATGAATCAAATAATAAGTACTAAATGAAGAAGGGAAGTGGAGAAGCTGCGGACGCTGGACTGCTACCTCGAAATCCCAAACGCTGATGACAACGAGCTCGGACGACTACTACTCCGAACCAGTACCTGGATCTGCACATAGGGGTGCAGGGAGTAATGATGAGTACGCCAACTCAGCAGTAATGAAGATAAATCACAGTCTGAAGTATATGAACACACATCACCAAACACCAATCCACAAAACAGTAAAACATCAAGTCTCAATACAGTATACATAAGTTTTGTTGAATCAAGTCACTGCATGGTTTTGAATATTGACAAATTCCAACCCAGTTGAACCAGGTCCATCAGGGCAAACATAGTCATACAGACCCATTTGCACAAAAAGCACCCATGCACAGGAGATAAACATTATCTGTGAACTAAGAGGTTATCTCCTAAGCGAAAATGTTGCAAATTGATAAGAAGAGTCTTAAGCGAAAAGGTTGCAAGTTGATAAGAAGAGGGAGTTCGATTTCAGGAAGGACAGAATCAAGATCAATGAAGTTAGAGATAAACACAAACTCTTGACTGTACTTCAAGGAATAAGATGGAAGTTAGGAAGAGTTGCATTAGAACTGAACAACAACATATCAACTACTGACTCTATAAAATGTTGAAGCATTCCTATTGAAGAAAAATGCACAAACACAGAAGTAAAACAAGAACGGAAAACAAAATTACCAAAGCAATTTTGCAAGAAGAATCCTTGTGCGATACAAAAGCTACTTGAACCAGCTAGAAGAACAAGTTCCATCTGTTGTCTTTTAGTCTAGTTGTTTGTAGTAGGTGATTACATATTATATATTTCAGCTTTATATAGAAGCAATTGTAATAGGTACACACTGTTCAAGTTAGAGTTAACTTGAAGGTTGTCGCAAATAGCTAGAGGCTAGTTTGCCACAAAGGGATTAGAGTTAGTCCCTAGGTTTACAAAAGAGTTTATTTTGTAAATGTTGTTTGGCTCATTGAGATAGCTAAGAGTTTGGGAAAATCCTACTGGGAAGTAGGTCGTGGTTTTTTTTACCTTTTGAGCCAGGTGTTTTCCACGTAAAATTGTTGTGTTCTTTAAATTCTGCAATTACTTTTTCGCAAACTGTAGAAGTTGAAACACCAAGAAGAATGTCACGACCCAAAATCCCTAAGGCCGTGATGGCGCCGGACACAAGGTCAGGCAAGCCAAAACATTAATTTATTGAAATAACTTTTCAGTTTTTAACATTTTCGAAATCGTTACTTTATCTTGCATCTCATAATCAAACAAATAAATTTTAGTAAACTTAAATATGACAGCACATCAATTTAATTTAATGAAGTAAATCCCAACACGTCCCCAGAACCCGATGTCACAAGTACATGAGCAACTTCTACGAATTTTACAAATNACTCGCCTAAGTCTCCAAATCCTCCACATTGCCATGAAGGTACCTGTGCAATAAAATGCACATCAAGTGCATCATGAGTACGAAAACAACGTGTACTCAGTAAGTCGCCCGCCTAACCTCTGAGAGGTAGTGACGAGGGGGAAATTAGACTTTTACTAAGGTCCGACAATACAACATGTGACCGAATATGATGAAATACAATAGACATGAAGGACAACGAGCAACAAGTACATAGTAAATAACGGAATCCAGATAAAAACTGAAAGAAACAACAAGGTACTAAAATCTCTTTTTAACAAATACCTGACACTCCAGTTACAAGTTACTCAGAACTCAAGTGACCATACACATACAAGAACAAGACAACCAGCCGGAGTCATAAAGGTGGTCATAGGGACTGGGGTCATAAAGCTATCCCACGATCGCGAATCATACCTGCGACTCGCGTGCTGACTCGATATAATAATAAGCTATCCCACGATCATGCATCATCCCTACGACTCGTGTGCTAACTCGATAATAATAATAAGCTATACCACGATCGCGCATCATCCCTGCGACTCGTGTGCTGACTCGATAATAATAATAAGCTATCCCACGGCCGCGCATCATACCTGCGGCTCGCGTGCTGACTCGATATAATAATAATAATCTATCCCACGGCCGCGCATCATACCTGCGGCTCGCGTGCTGACTCGATATAATAATATAAGCTATCCCAAGGCCGCGCATCATACCTACGGCTCGCGTGCTGACTCGATATAATAATAATAATCTATCCCACGGCCGCGCATCATACCTGCGGCTCGCGTGAGGACTCGATATAAATATATTTTGAACATAAAGCTTCCCTCGATCACGAATCATGCCTGCGACTCGAGTGCTGACATATTTCCACACGTTTAAATCCACTTTGATCAAGAACAATAGTTTTCTCATGAAAAATAGTTAAAATCCATATTCAAAGAAGCATGAAACATAAGTTTCGAAATCATTTGTTTTTGAAAACTCATTTGTCAAATTTAACGGTATTCCTCGATACGACCAAATCCAGGTACACATATATTTACATCAGAAACAAATTCTCTTTACAAGGATAACAATATGAACTCCAGCTTTCTTTTAAACATTTAATTATTTTTTCGATCATATTAACACTTCAATGATACATGCATGGTTACAGGTACACACATAAAGCATGCTAGTGGGTCCTAGACTACCCGGACATAAGCATATTAGTAGCTACGCACGGACTCCCTTCACCTCGTGCGTACGTATCCCCCGAAGATAATAACATATACTGAATTAATTTACCTAGGGGGCGATTCCCCCTCACGAAGTTAGAAAGGAGACTTACCTCGCTCCAAAATTCTATAAACGGCCTCCAAGCCTTCCCGACGACTCCAATCGATGCACAACGCCCCAAAACTACCCAAATGATGATAAACCAATGAAAATATACTCAATTGTTTGCTAAAAATTTAGATTATATAATTTTCCAACTCTGATTATTGAAATGACCTAAATGCCCTCGGGCCCACGTGCCCGGAATCCGAAATTTCTCGAAGATATACCCTACCTATAGCGTTACTAACTCAAATATACAATTTAATCCTAATTTCATGCTCAAATTCGTGGAAAAATCCAATTTTCATCAATTCTAGGTTTCCTTGCAATTTTCTCACATTTTCCCCAATTTGTCATATCAAATCTATGTAACAAATCTTGTATTTAACTTGGAAATAAGTAGAAACAACTTACCTTTGATGCTTGAAGAAATCCCCCTTGAAATGCTCTCCAAAATCATCCAAGTCAAATGAAAGAAATGGCAAGAAATTCGTTTTTTAAAGAATCTGCCCATGCTTTATCGAGTTGTACCTTGCACTTACGCTGCACAATTTTTCCTTGTTGAATACCTTCTGTTGAAGCACCCATAACTTCTTGTAGAAATATCTAAATAACAAACGGTTTGAAGATTTAGAAACTAGGCTTGAAGATATTTAATTTGATAGGTTTTACACCATATAACTCTTTATATAACCCTAGATATGAGCTTCTAAAGTAGGCTCCTCATATTAGAAATTTCTGAAAAAAAAATGCAAAAATAGCTTTACTAGCCTTTATTAAATCGATCATAACGTTATGTACAAAACTCCAAATGACAAATGGTTTAATGTTCTGGAAACTAGACCTCAGGATCTACAACTTTTATTTTTTGAAAATTTTCAGATTACTTATAGATTCTTATATATACGCTTCCAAATTTATCTCTTCGACGCACAGTTTGCTGTCCAAAAAAATGCAGCAGAAATTTCTGCAATTTTCCTTCCTTTTCTTGTCCGAAATTCATTCCGTTAACCTTCCGAAATCCACCCGAGGTCCTCGGGATCTTAACCAATTATACCAACATATCTCAAAACATGATACGAAAATGCTGGAGGCCTCAAATCACATCAAACAACGCCGAAATCTCGAATCCCACTAAAATTCAAACTTTATGAACTTGAAATTTCAAACTTTCACTTCCGATGCCGAAACCCGTCAAATCACCTCCGAATAACCCCAAATTTTGCATACAAGTAACAATACCCGAAATGAAGCTGTTCATGACTCCCAACTGCTGAACGACGCGCTGGATCTCAAAACGACCGGTGGGGTCGTTACATTCTCCCCCACTTAAACAGACGTTCGTCCTCGAACGTGCCAAGAACTGCCCCAGAATTATCTGAAATCAGTGTTTAACACCTCGTGCACCTACCCGTGCTACCACAGCCCAGTCGAGCACAATAGCTTGATCAAATCTGGAGATTTCTTCTTTATTCATGTAATAAGCTTAGAATTCATTCAAACACCTGGAATTTCTCTAGCCAGGCCTAGTTTCAATATACATAAGCACCGCATCAACTAGCACACGATATACTCGATCATAACTGCATACCCTTGCCGAATCGGCACCATGCACCACACAACTCATCATCTGACCACAATGACGCTCCCTGAACCTTAATGGCCAAAATTCCACGAATCTGATGCTCCAAATGCACCTCATAACAACTATACATACATACTGCTATAATGCTGACGACACCACCACAACGGAGGAAATGTGCAGAAATTCATACTTAACCGCAGAGTTAACAAATTCTTGAATAACTCATCTTGACTAGAATCGTCACTTTCCTTATGAACCTGGATGATGGTATTCGTTCTTTAATATACACTCCATAACCTTATCGTACTGATCCCTAATCCGATAATCTCGTCTCACCCAGTATGAACTGCTCAGATAGTAAATCACCCCAAACATGGCTAACAACCTCACATGATACCATATCGCGCCAATAGGCCATAACTCGAACATGATATATAGAAACGACTCAGACTGAACTATTCATCTCACTCAACTAATATGAATCCTTACCAAGAATAGTAAATAAAACACAAGAAAATAAATACATATTAACCCTTCTTATCATCATACTATTGCGGCATGCAACCCGATCCAAATAACATACCCGTGGTGGCGTGTCGCCCGATCCCAAATAACATCACCGTGGCGGCGTGCCACCCGATCCAAATAACATCACCGTGGCGGCGTGCCACCCGATCCAAATAACATCACCGTGGCGGCGTGCCACCCGATCCAAATAACATACCCGTGGTGGCGTGCCACCTGATCCCAAATAACATCACCGTGGCGGCGTGCCACCCGATCCAAATAACATA
>ML320738.1:1187-15970 GCA_005239505.1 Nicotiana paniculata
AAATGCTTTAATCACTTTATGCCTCCACTTTGAACTTATAAATTGGATCGCAAGTTTTGAATCTGCTCTATGATCATGGTCCTGGGGTGGTGGAACAAATCTGCCTGGCGCAATAAAACAATGTAGTAATTTGCGCTTCTTGGCCTTTTGACGAAATGTGTACTCCCTACTTTCTGGCAAGAAGAATTCCAGAATGTAGGCATCTTGTTCTTTATCCCTCAACTCCTCAGGTGGTTTGGATAACTGTATTTTCATATCATCATCCAAACACAATGTGAAAAAATGGTTGGAGTGTGTACCAACATCCTCAATAGTAATGACACTAGATTCAACAAAGTATGTATCATCGATGTCCTTGGTTAAATCTAGTATCTTTTCTACCACGTCATCATTCTCTGATTTCAGTTCCAACCTGGATGGTTCTTCAATAGATGGCTTGGCCGGCGGGTTCTCTCTTTCCTTTACGTATAGTGACTCAAACTCAAGAGCCTTTGGCCATACCCCTTTTTCCTCAAGTGCTAACACTCAATCTGATAGTTCTTCACCGTTCATATCATCTAAATTCATCAAACATTCATCCAAAGGGTCCCCAACAGTCAGGGATGCATCATCATTTTTTGAGATCACATTCACAACATCAATAAGAGAGCAGTTGGCGAACTCACTAGGTCGCCTCATAGACTTCTGCCCATTGAAAGTGATTTCTTCATCATTGAACCTCATCTTAAGTTCACCAGTCCCACAATCGATAAGAGCTCTACCTGTGGCCAAAAATGGCCTTCCCAAGATTATGGGAATTTCCTCATCCACTTTGCAGTCTAATATCACAAAATCAGCAGGAAACACAAACTTCCCCACTTGCACCAATACATGATCCAGAATACCCGAAGGTATCTTCACCATCCTATCAGCAAGTTGCAGCAGCATGGAGGCAGGCCTGGGTCTACCAATCCCTTATATATGGCCAGCGGCATCAGATTAATGTCGGCCCCCAAGTCACACAGAGCTTTGGTGAAAGCTAAGTTGCCAATGGTACAAGGAATTGTAAAACTCCCTGGGTCAGACAACTTTTCAGTAATAGGGCGCGTCACCACCGCACTACAAGTCTGAGTAAGGGTGACAGTAATCAGATCTTGGAAGTCAAATTTTCTGGACATCAAGTCCTTCATCATTTTAGCGTAACCGAGCATTTCCTTCAACGAATCAATCAATGGGATATTTACTTGTATTTGCTTTAGCATGTCCAAGAACTTTTTGTATTGTTCATCCTTTTGTTATTTGGCTAGCCTTTGAGGGAATGGAGCTGGCGGTCTCTTTTCCCCAGTAATTTGGGACTTTTCTTTCTCAGCCACCACCTCAACTACCGGCTTCTGGGCTATCTCTACTTCTTTTTCAGTCTCACTCTGTGCACTGGGTTCTCTTTCAGTAGGTTGCACTGTTACTTTGGTCAAGTTCGTTGAATCATCAAGTTCAATCGGCAATGGTACCAGTGTCTAGGCCTGTCTACTTTCACGAGCTCTCTCCAGTTCAAAGTTTAAGTCTCTGCCACTGCGGAGAGTCACTGACATCAGCTGCCTTGTTCACTGCCATAGATATCTGGCCCAACTGTACTTCAATATTTTTAATAGCTGCATCATGTACATCTACTCTCTCACTAATTTTGGCAGTTGACCCAATAACCTATTGCATCATAGCTTCTAACCTGGAAAACCCATCTTCTTGCTTTCCCCCCCTTGTTGATGCTGAGGAGGGTAGTATGCTTGTTGTTGATTCTGATGGTTATAACCTTGTGGCCTCTGATATGGTGCAGCATTGCCTTGTTGTCCCCTGACACCCATATTTCCACTGTTCTGCTGTTGGTGGGGTGGTCTATATGGTTGAACTTGCTGACCCCAGTTCTGCCCCCCTTGTCTCTGGCTTCCATAATTCGACACATAATTCATATTTTCTCGATAAGGAGGGTGATGACATTCTGCATTTCAGTGATTACCAAGTGGTTGACTAATGAAATATGTGCATAAGCCCCCATTGGTTGTGTCTACGATGTGTACTTGTTGTTTTTGTCCTAATTCCTCCACCTTCGTAGTAAGTATACTCATCTGTGTTTTCAAGGTGGACACGTTCTCTGTAATAGTATTAGATGGATCGAATGGCACTGAGTGAACTACAGGAGTAATGGGTGCATTCCTTGTTGTCCATCATGAATTCTGTGTTGTTTTATTAAGTAAGATTTGACTTTCTCTCCACGTTTTGCTCAAGAATGCTCAACCAGCCGTAGCATCAACATTGGCTTTAACAGTATCAGCCAAACCCATATAAAAATGCTTCCCTAACATTTGCTCTGGAATACCATGATATGGACAGATAACCAGCATCCCCTTAAATCGTTCCCATGTCTCTTGCAGTGTTTCAACTGGTTTCTGTCTGAAGCTCAAGATTTCATCAATTTGTTGAGCAGTCTTGTTGGGTGGATGAAACTTGTTCACGAACTGTTTGACTAACTCCTCCCATGTGGTAATGGAATTGATGGGGAGTGAGTTTACCCAATTCTTGGCAGCGCCAGTCACTGAGAATGGAAACAATAACAGTTTTATTGCCTCATGAGTGACGTTAGGCTGCCTCTGAGTTTTGCAAATTGACAGGAAGTTTTTCAAATGCTGCTGCGGGTCTTCGATGTATGACCCTGAGAATAGCCCTTTGTTCTGCAATAAGTGCAGCATATTATATGTTATCTAGAAGGACTCGGCCTGAATTAGAGGGACCGGTATTGTGGTGGCCAAATTCTCAATTGTGGGTTGTGCCCAGTCATATAAGGGAGACTCTGCCCCTAATTGAGCGACTGGGTCTACCACATCATCCCCATTATTGTTCCGGTTGTGTGGATCTTCCATGTCGGTTTCAATTTGTTCAATTTATGGTTGGTGTTTGCTTTACCGGTTGGTCTGATTTAGGGCCTTGAAAACTTTCTCGGGGTCTGATAAGGCTTCAACTACTTCACCAGTCCTCGATGATTTTCTAGGCATGCACCTGCAACACGTTAGCAAACGTTAAACTTTCAATGTAAAAACAAAAATTCTAAGGAAAATTGACTATATTTCAGAATTTTGTATTTCTTCCAACTCAATTGATAAAAGCGTTATTCCCCGGTAACGGCGCCAAAATTTGATCACGCTCAACAATGTCTAATAAAAGACTAAACGGGTGTTGCAATATAATCCGGCGTATTATGCCCAGAGTCGATCCCACAGGGAATTAACGTATCAATCAAGTCGTTAGAATACACAACTTTTACTTAATCAATTCTCTCAAGACTTTTTGAATATAAATTGGTGTTGTTTTACTAATTCTACTGACAATAATAATAACTAACAATTACTAACAATGTGTTGTAAACAATTATGATAAAGGTCTAAGGTTATGGTTTCCCCCGCCGGTGAACTTCCTTCTCGGATACTTCTTATAGTTTGATTAGCTATCTCTATCAATCATGAACACTCTATCTACCATAAATCTCTCTCAAGTAATTATGATAATTTACTAGACGCACTCTCTCATGTTACGCTAGCTAGATTGCATTACAGTTCACTTTAGATTGCACCTGAAGTATCGTTATTTCTAATCCAACTTCTAAACCCACGGTTATGACTTTCGTCTATACTCCAGGAGTGATGTTGTTCAAACAACTACCTAAATATTCACTCTATCTCAAATACATACATAATAAATAGGAACAGCTAATTGAGGGCCCTTCAATCAACTACAATAAGAACGTAGTTGAACAAATAGAGATTAATCAACCAATCAAAACTATATTAATATCACAATAAGTTTATCTCCCGAACGGGTTCCACCAAAACCCTAGATTAAGAAAATTAGCTACTCATATTCATAAGAATTAATTCTAAAATAACTTTCATAATTGAACTACAAAATAATAAATAAAAGCTATATAAATCAATGTTTGCTTCACTGAGTAGTAATCCACACGTTGTTCTTTACTTCAATGGCTTCTTCTCCTCTTCAAGTTGTATTTTTGGGTCTATTTATATGTTTGGGATAAACCCTAGCCGTGTAGGAGACTTCTATTCAAACCGGGAAACACTTAAAACCTTTAAAACTCAGAATTGACCGAACCTCGGGACCCAGGCGTTTGGGCTCAAACGCCCCCTTAAAACCAGGGCAGACCTGGCGTTAGGGGCCAAACGCCCCACTAACGCCAGGGTCAGTCTGGCTTTAGGGGCCAAACGCCCCACTACCGCCAGGGTCAGCCTGGCTTTAGGGGCCAAAAGTCCGGATAACGCCCGGGTGTTTCCTTTTCGACTCTTGAGTGTATTTTCGAGTATATAACGTGTTAAACCATGAATTCTAGCCACACATCAATTATTTTCCTATTGCTTGTCCTTAAGTGATCTTTTTGAATATCCTCGTAACAGCTCAACCTTAAAAGAAGTTAGATATTCTATACCTTAGTTGACTTGCCCTTATATGGAGTTAGCAGATTCGTGTGAGTTTTCTTGTTGTTGAACCATGGATTTGGGTGCGACTCTTATACGCTATTTTTCTTCCTTGTTGAGCTGTCCTTATTATGCCTAGTATTCTTTGTGTACTAGCCTTTCTGTTCTTGTAATCAAAGGTTCTTGAATTGATGTATCATCTGTATCTTGTATTATTGTCAATTGTTGTGGTTGTACTTGTTGTGGTGATGCACGAGGTTTCTACCGTGTTGTTGTGGTTATGGTGATGCATGAGGTTTCTGCCGTGCGGTTATTGATATAGGGGTTTTCACGAGGTTTTGCCGTGCCGTGTTTTTTATTGCTATTGCACATGCGGCATGACAAGGAGGGATATGTATATGTGGGTTGCGCATGTGGCGAGACAAGGCGGGAACATGTTTATGCACGTGTGGCGAAACAAGGCGGGCATATACTTTACTATTGCACACGTGGCGAGACAAGGTGGGCTCTGCCAGGGATTGTTTGTGATACTTGCGTAGCCCAGGGGAATTCTTTGTTGACATTGTGTTCTGGAACACTTACGGTGTGAGTTTATTCGTGTGGCAATTTGTGAGATGACATTGTACGTGTTGTCTTTCCTTATACTTATGGGTTGTTGAATCATGTTAGGACACTTGCAAAAGCATACACGTAGTTAAGTACTAGTAGTGGATTTAGGGCTCCTTGTTGTTGTCAAGTATAGATACTCTTGTTGTACTTACTGTATGGGTGGAGATGTCCCCAATTGGCACATAAATCGTCCGTGCATTTAGCACTCGAATGAGGGCGCAAGATGCCAAGTGTTAGGGTTCGAATATTGGGACCCGTAAATGGTGATTTTTCCGAGGTTCAGAACCTCATGGAGATGACTAAGAATTTGATGTAGAGGTGGTTGAAGTTGTTGAGACAATACCTGTCTGTGTTGTATATTTACATTCCAGATTTGTTTCTGTTCTATTCAATCTTTGTGTTGTTTCATGGTTTCCACTGATACTTCTTATTCTTCCTTCTTTATCGAATTCACTGTATTGTTATCTATATTGTGTAGCCTTTATGTGTATTTCGTTTTCCCCTTTATTCCTATATTGATACTTGTTCAGTTTATTAGACCATTGGGTGTCTTGACTAGTCCTCGTCACTTCTTCATCGAGGTTAGTCTTGATGCTTACTGGGCACCACTGTGGTGTGCTCATACTACTCTTCTGCACATTTTTGTGCAGATCCAGGTATTGATCGTTAGTAGTTGTGCGAACTCTTGCCGAGGAGACTCAAGGTAAACCTGTCATTGCGCTCGCAGGCTTCGGAATCACCTTCTTATTTTGCATTTACACTATTTTTGCTTACTTCCAAATAGTTGTAATTAGAAGTTGTAGTAAATTTTATAAAGCTTATGACTTGTATTACCAGGTTTTGGGAGTATGCAATGTATAGAGAATTATTACTTTTAGAAAAATATTAGATTTTATTATTATTGTTGTTATTCCATGAATATTAGGCTTACCTAGTCCTTAAGACTAGGTGCCATCACAATATCCAACGGAGGGAAATTTGGGTCGTGACAAGTTGGTATCAGAGCTCTAGGTCCATAGGTGCTACGAGTCATAAACGAGTTCAGTAGAGTCTTGCGGATCGGTACGGAGACGCCTGTACTTATCTTCGAGAGGATACAAAATTATTAGGATAACTTCACTTCCTTCATTCCTGTCGTGCGAGTTCGTTGATCTTGAAGTTTGAAATTATCATTCAATTCTCTAACAGATGGTGAGGACGCGATCTGCAGATCCTGAGGATGTTATCCCCGGAGCGGATGCCGCCAGGGGCAGAGGTAGAGGTAGAGGACAACGAGGGGCACGTGCCGCAGCTAGATCACCTGCCAGAGCAGCCGTTAAGAAGCCGCCAGCAGTTCTAGTTTGGGGAAGGCATCGGAGGCGCCTGTTGTTACACCCGGACTCCAGGAGACCTTGGCACAGTTCTGGGATGTGATTGGTACCTTGACTCATGCGCGGTTGATTTCAGGTGCACCAGCTACCTCACAGAGCGGGGGAGGAGCTCAAACTCCCGTCGCCCACACTCCAAAGCAGCGAGATCATGTTCGTCAGGTTCCAAGTATCATGGCAGCACGACCTGTGGTCCCGGTTCCGCCTGTGGTTAGGGCAGCAGCGTCTTAGGAAGAACAACTTATACTTGAGAGGTACAACAAGTACCACCCTCCTACCTTCAATGGATTGGCGACAGATGGTGCCCAGGGTTTCCTGGAAGAGTGTCACTGCATTCTTCGTACTATGTGTATTGTGGAGACGAGCGGGGTTGCTTTCATTACATTTCAGCTCAGGGGAGCATCTTATCAGTGGTGGCGGGCATATGAGTTGGGTAGCCCGACCGAGTCAGCTTCGCTTACATGGGGTCAGTTTTCAAAGATGTTCTTGAGCGAGTTTGTACCTCCGTCCCTCCGAGATGCATGGCGTGTGGAGTTTGAGCGGCTGCACCAGGGCACTATGTCAGTATCAGAGTATGCAGTCAGGTTCAGTGATTTCGCCAGGCACGCACCTGCTTTGGTTGCTACAGTTAGAGAGTGTGTTCGTAGATTCGTTGAGGGACTCAGGCGTGATATTCGGTTCAGCATGGCTCGGGAGTTAGAGTCGGATGTTTCATTTCAGCAGGTGGTAGGGATTGCTCGCAGAGTTGAGGGCATGCTGGATCATGAGAGAGATGACATGCTGGACTATGAGAGAGATGTCAGATGAGGTCAGGAGAGAGAGGGAAGAGAGGCGAGGAGGCCTCGTAGGCCGGAGAGATCTACTGGTCCTTATTATGGAGGCAGGGTACGACATGGTAGAGGTTTTGTGGGTCAGCCAGTTCAATTTTCATTACCGGCTTCGCATAGAGTTTCAGGTACTCATGAGTCTCAGAGTACTTGTACCGCATAGGTTCCACAGCCACGTCAGCAGAGAGGTTATTTTGAGTGTGGAGATATCAGCCACAGGATGAGAGATTGTCCCAGGCTGCGGGCAGATGTGTTACAGCAGCGCATTCAGGTGAGTATAGGGCGCCCAAGAGGGGGAGGCCCGGCCAATTGATGTGTTTTGTATAGTAGGCTGGAGGTTGTTGTGCCAGATGTTATAGTACATGTATGTTTTGATTTGTTACAGAGGGGCACCATTTGTAATTCACTATAGTTTTGTTTGTTTGGACGAGTTTCCCTTCTTTGTTGCTTTATTTATGAGTGAGTTTCATGCTTTGCACTCTATTTTTTGTGTTTTCTCCTGTTGAGAGATTATATGAGAAGTAGCCCGTGTCTATCATTGTTTTATTCATCACTGATAGTGGTGAGACTAGAAGTGAGTCCCTGTTGTTCATCATGGTAAGCTTTATGTGATTTTTTGTACGTATTTTGGTTACAGGCTGTGAATTGATTCTCCATCGAGATATGACTTAAGTGAGAGTTATGATTTTATTAGCCGAGACGAGTCAGTGGGAGATTCCAATCTGTATGATATATATTCGGTATGTGATTTAGAGTTGAGGGCGAGACCTTCCTGATATTTTGTGGTTCGATATGGCTGAACCGGGTTGAGTACACCGGTGGAAGTTATATCAGGATGGGATCCTTATGATTGTTCATTTGCTTTAACTCCTTCCTTGTTATTTTGTTATGTAGGTTAGTATTGGAAGAGGGACTGTGCCTGTCGGGCTTGTTTGATAGTTTCCTTATGTGTTTTTCTTTTAATATTCAGTCATTTTTTTTATGTGCTCCCTGAGTTCCAGCTTGCGGGATGTGTGCCCAGTGGTGTTAGTTATGACCTGGTGATTCGGATATCTAATAATGAAGTCTTCGTGTTTATTGCATCATTATCAGTATTATGTGTCTTGGAAACAGAGTTCTTTCAGATATGAGGGCAATCGACAGTGCCGCATTGATTTCACGCAGCTATTGTGATCCAAAGTGTTATTATGAGCCTATGTGTAGTGTGCTATATTGTGGGTTCATACCTTATGGGTGTAGTCATGAGTTGATGCATATGGTTGAGGCTGATGTCAGATATAGATTTAGAATCGGGTCTTTTGGAAATGAGTAGAAGGTGAGAAATTGAGGTATGAGGCATACTGGGGGTGATAGGAAGGCTAAATTGCAGTTGTGATGGCGTCATCATGCTTGTGTAGGTTGGGGTGACGTGGTATCACCCGCGGGTGTGTGTTTGAAGTGCGCATTCAGTGATTGAATGAGTTCGAGGTGAATCTTGCCACGTTCGAGGACGAACATTTTTTTAAGAGGGGGAGAACGTGACGACCCGACCGCTCATTTTGGGAATTTAAGCTCTGTTCGATGGCGTAAGGTCTTGAACAGCTTCTAGTTGTGTATATTGACCTGTGTGCGTGGTTGGATTTAGTTACCGGATAATCCGGAGTCAAATTGGAAGGAAAATTTCAATTTTTGAAGTTTAAGTGATGGAAATTGACTGGAGGTTTGAATTTTGAGTAAACGGCCTCGGAATGAGTTTTGGGTGATGCCAACAACTTCGTATGATGATTTTAAACTTAGGCGCGCGTCCGGAATTGGTTTTGGAAGTCCGTAGAGTAATTTGAAGTAATTCGGCGAAAGTTAGAATTTCGACGATTTCGGCCGATAAGTGAAATTTTGATATCGAGCTCGGAAGGGAATTCGGAGAGTGGTTGTAGGTCCCTTGTGTCATTTATGACTTGTCTGCAAAATTTTGCATCGTTCCGGGTTGAATAGATCGATTTCGGCACGAGTTTTGATATTTGAAGATTTGAAAATTTATAAGTTTGTTTTTTGGTTTGATTCGTCGTTTTGGCGTTTTTTTATGTGATGTGAGACCTCGAGCGAGTCTGTTTTAGGTTATATGACTTGTTTGTGAGATTAGATGGGGTCCCAGAGGCCTAGGGTGTGTTTCGGATGGGCTTCGGGTCATTTTTCTCTATTTTTGCACTATTGTTCTGGTGCCTGATGTTTCCGTTCCGTGATCGCGTAGACCCAATTGCGATCGCGTAGAGTAAAGTTGACATGCCATAGTTTCTTCTTCACGTTCGCGTATTACCCCACGCGATCACATAGGCCTTTCCCTTCCTCTTCTGCGATCGCATGCCTAAGTTCGCGATCGCGTAGTGCATTTCTGGGCAGTAGTCAATTCCTTCTTCGCGATCGCATCTCTCCTTGCGCGATCGCGATTCATTAAATATTTGGGTAGACAGATTATATTCAAAATTCGAGGGTTGAGCCATTTTTATCACATTTTGACTTCTAGAGCTCGGTTCTTGGCGATTTTTGATGGGTTTTTCGCGAAATCCGGTTGGGTAAGTGTTCTTCAAATAGAATTAAATATTCCATGTATTAGTCGTTGTTTTTATCATTTATTTATGTTTTGAGTTGAGGAAAAGGTTGGTTTTAAAGAAAAATTTCTATAATTAAAAATCGTGATTTGAGGGACCAAATGGTATTGGAATTTGTTAAATTATGTATGGTTGAACTCGTATTGGAATAGGTAATCGGATTTTGTAAAATTTGTCGGGTTCTGAGGTGCGGGCCCGAGAGTCAACTTTTGGACCTATTTTTAGAATTTGTTAAAGATGTATACTTTATTATCCGGAATAGTTTCTTATAAGTTTTATGTGTGTTTTGAAGTTGTTCTAGTTGGTTTTGAGCCGTCCGGAGGCCTTTTCACCCGAGAAGTCTATTTTAGAGTACCGGGTTGACGTCTTTGAGTTAAGTATCTTGCCTAACCTTATGGGGGGGGGGAATTTCCCCTTAGGATTTGAGTCTTCTATGTTGATTGTGGTCCTTGTACGCGAGGTGACGAGTGCGTGCTCGAACATAATTGTGGAAAGTTGACCGTTTAGGAATCTAAGGTCCTTATATTCGCCGAGTATGAATTGTCCTTGGCATGATTGAATTTCCAAATTTCTAGTTTCATCTTTATTTGCTTAAATGTAGAATTTCTTACTTTTGGATTTACTCCTCTTGCCTATCTGACTCCTAATTGACTTATCTGGAGATTTTACTCCTTTTACTGTCATGCTAGGTCCTCTTAATTGCTTATCTCAAATTGAAATTATCTTCATCTCATCCTATAATTGTTTTTGGTCTTAACTAAAGTTATGATTATTTTCCTGTTGCTTGTCCTTAAGTGAACTTGTTGAATATCCTCGTAACTGCTCAACCTTAAAAGAAGTTTAGATATTTTATACCTTAGTTGAATTGCCCTTATATGGAGTTAGCGGATTCATGTGAGTTTTCTTGTTGTCGAATCGTGCATTTGGATGCGACTCTTATACACTATTTTTCTTCCTTGTTGAGTTGTCCTTATTATGCCTAATATTATTTGTTGAGCATATTCTTTGTGAACTAGCGTTGCTTTTCTTGTGATCAAAGGTTCTTGAATTGATGTATCTACCGTATCATGTATTATTGTCAATTGTTGTGGTTGTACTTTTTGTGGTGATGCACAAGGTTTCTGCCGTGTTGTTATGGTTATTGTGATGCACGAGGTTTCTGTCGTGCGGTTGTTGATATGGGGTTTGCACGAGGTTTCTGCCGTGCCGTGTTTTCTATTGATATTGGACATGCAGCGTGACAAGGCGGGATATGTATATGTGGGTTGCACATATGGCAAGACAAGGTGGGAACATGTTTATGCACGTGTGGTGAAACAAGGCGGGCATATACTTTACTATTGCACACGTGGCGAGACAAGGTGGGCTATGTCAGCGATTGTTTGTGATACTTATGTTGGCCTAGGGTATTCCTTGTTGTCAATATTGTGTACTGGAACACTTAAGGTGTGAGTTTATTTGTGTGGCAATTTGTGAGATGACATTGTACGTGTTGTCTTTCCTTATACTTATGGGTTGTTGAATCATGTTAGGACACATGCACAAGCATACACATAGTTAAGTATTAGTAGTGGATTTAGGGATCCTTGTTGTTGTCAAGTATAGATACTCTTGTTGTACTTACCGTATGGGTGGAAATGACCCAATTGGAACATAAGTTGTCTGTGCAGTTAGCACTCGAATGAGGACGCAAGATGCCAAGTGTTAAGGTTCGAATATTGGGACCCATAAATGGTGATTTGTCCGAGGTTCAGAACCTCGTGGAGATGACTACAAATTTGATGTAGAGGTGGTTGAAGTTATTGAGACATTACCTGTCCATGTTGTATATTTACATTCCAGATTTGTTTGTGTTGTATTAAATCTTTGTGTTGATTCATGGTTTCCGATGATACTTATTGTTCTTCCTTCTGTATCGAATTCACTGTACTGTTACCTATATTGCGTAGCCTTTATGTGTATATCATTTTCCCCTTTATTCCTATATTGATACTTGTTTAGTTTATTAGACCAGTGGGTGTCTTAACTAGTCCTCATCACTACTTCATCGAGGTTAGTCTTGATACTTACTGGGCACCGCTGTGTTGTGCGCAAAGTACTCTTCTGCAAATTTTTGTGCAGATCCAGGTATTGATCGTTAGTAGCTGTGAGGACTCTTGTCGAGGAGACTCAAGGTAAACATGTCGTTGCGCTCGCAGGCTTCGGAGTCACCTTCCTATTTTGCATTTACACTGTTTTTTCTTACTTCCAAACAATTGTAATTAGAAGTCGTAGTAAATTCTATAAAGCTTATGACTTGTACTACCGGGTTTTGGGAGTATGCAATGTATAGAGAATTATTTATTTTAGAAAAATATTAGATTTTATTATTATTGTTGTTATTCCATGAATATTAGGCTTACCTAGTCCTTAAGACTAGGTGACATCACGATACCCAACGGAGGGAAATTTGGGTCGTGACATGTGTGTTCTGACCGGATGATCGAATGTCTCTGCAGACCCTATTTTTGGGGTCAACGACTGTATTTGCATTAACGGCAATATGGGAACTGATGTCGATGGGGTCTTCAACCGGAACTCTATCGATGTCAACTGGAGGCACTTCGTTCCGTGGGGCGGCTATGTTGTCGTTTTCGCCATGGAAACCAAGGCCATTGTCGATGTGTGTGGGTACTGCTTGAGAGTTAGACATGCTGATTTTGGAATAAAAAACGCTTACAAGAACAAGTGTAAAGCAGTATGTGTTATGAAAATTAATACCAGGCAATCACTATTATCCTTATCCCAACGGTGGGCGCCAAACTATTTACCCTTAAAATTGGATAACAATTAAATTTATAAGTGATTTTAAGGATATGTGATTTAACTTGGCACAAATTGAGATATGTGAAAATTGATATTAGAAATTGACTGTAAATAGAAATAAAGTAGACCAATGTAATGTGCAGCTTTGGCCCTCAAGTTAGATCGCCCTCGAACCAAATGAGTATGCTATTGATGAGTATGAACTGAACAGCAGAGTATGAAAGCTTAAGAGAGAAAAATATAATGTATTTCTTTGTTCTGCGTGAATGTCATGATTACAAAATGATTAGAACCCTCTTTATATAGAAGAGGAGTTATACTTATAGTACAATTCTAAATATAGTAAGAAAATCCCATGACAGGCTGATTAACCGGCCTTGACTTGATACGTGCTGAGGTTCCCGCTGTGATCCTCGCTCGATCTCGGATATTTCGGCTTACCTCGGTCAATTAAACCCCTTTCGATCTTACTCGACCTCGGTTCCACTCGGTCTCGATCTTGGTTGAACGTCGTCCTGGACCGTCCTCGAGTTAAGGGTTTAACAACACGACTCCATATTGAGGCTCGATATAATACGAGGCCTAACCGTGGCCTATCATGATCCAACCCCGATTAGTCACAAGAAGGGCAGGTCCATTCTGACCGTATATAGATAGTCCCATTGTTTCACAGAAATAAGATGATGAGAAACGACATGAATTTTCGAGCTCCATCTTGTGGAGTGATGAGGATTTTAAGAGTATAGGTGCGCACTATACTACCATCTAGCTTGACTCCATCAAAATTTTACTATGTCAACAACTTATAGAACAAACCATGGTTAATACTATTATCACAAGGAAATATTATTCAGTTTACAATTGTTCTTAAATAATTTTATACCTTAAAAATGATTAATAATAACATCATTATTCGAAGAAAATTCACTTCACAAATCAAAAAAAAATTGAAGAAAAATATAAATGAGAGAAATGATAGAGAAATTAGTTAGAGGATGATTGTTGTTCGTAAAAAAAATTGAGATAGAAAGAGAGGTAAGGAGAAAATGTGAATTCTAATTTCTTAAAAATTTTAAAACTCAAGAATGAACCAAAAAAGAAAAGAAAAAAGGGAGAAAAGAATAAACATGAAATAAAGAAAAAATAAAACAATAAAAGAAGAACAACAAAATGAAACCAAAAAATAAAAGAGGGAAAAGGAAGACAAGAAACAGAAAAAGTATAAAGGGAAATAGAGGAGAGCGTTCCTACCCCTAACCTGGACTACCAAAGGGGCACACACCCACCAACGGACCAAAGTGGCATTTTGTACATGGGTTCACCAAATCTAATTAAGTATTATACCAGAAAAATTACAGGGTTACATGCGGTTTAGATAGGGGAGAATGAGTTCACGTGAACCCATACCCCTCCCTGTAAATCTGCCCCTATAGACGATATAATTTGTGTAAAACTTTAGTGCACGTGCAACCTTTAATTCGTGGATTCATCACTTGTGTTGACCGTTTCTACATTAGAAAATGAATCGAATATTTATTAATAAAATCATATTCCCTCTATAGATTTGAGAACCGATCAATTAACCGGGTAATTATTTAATTTTTCGCTTCAATAAACCGATACACATATCGACTGCTCTTACAAAAAAGTTGACTTTTAGGTCTAAAATACTTCGGAGGTAACTTCAAATAATCCTTTCTTTCTAGACAAAGAGACCTTTAAGACGGCCTTGCATGTAGTGGCGCACACAAAATTTTTGGCAAGCAATATCAACATTTGAAGAAATAAATATTTATACATAATATTTTTGTTTTGTATACTATCTGTATATACATATTCTACGAAGAGGTATCACATAACATCACTTATGCCAGGACGTATCTGTGGCAGTGTCATTTTATATATTTATACATACTATTTTGTTTTGTATACACTATCTATATATATATATATATATATATATATATATATATATATATATATCCGACGAAGAGGTATGACATGACACCGCTTGCCGCAAGAGGTATCCGTGGCGGCTCGCATGAGACTTAAATAAAACATTAAAGGTAACTAGCCATCAAGGATATAGGGGTAAAAGTCTACTTCCCTTTTTTAGAGCAAAAAGAAATTACTACA
>ML320739.1:0-18511 GCA_005239505.1 Nicotiana paniculata
GAAGCGGTGCAATGTTACTTGTAATTTGTCCAAATATCTTTGCATTCTATCTTCTTGAACTTCTAAGATTTTGCTTACTTGGTTTACCACCAGAATATAGTCACATTTGGCCTCGATGACCTCTGCTCCCAGGCTTTTGGATAATCCGAGACCTGTAATCATGGCCTCGTACTCGGACTCATTGTTAATTAATCTAGAAGTTTTGATAGATTGTCTAATGACACTGCCCGTAAGTTGTTTTAAAACAATACCGAGCCTAGACCCTTTCACATTCGAGGCACCGTCTGTGAAGAGGGTCAATACCCCCGATGATGTACCCGTCTTTAGTAGAAGTTCCTTTTCTACTTCGAATACGAGGGTAGGTGTAAAATCCGCCACGATGTCTGCCAAAATTTGAGACTTGATAGTCATTCGGGGTTGATATTCAATATCGTACCCCCAAGTTCGATGGCCCACTTGGCCAATCAGACCGACAACTCGGGCTTATGCAAAACATTTCGAAGTGGGTATGTGGTTAACACACATATGGGATGACATTGGAAATATGGCTTCAATTTTCTAGAGGCACTTATTAATGCAAGTGCTAACTTCTCCAAATGTGGGTACCTTGTTTCAACATCTTCTAAGGTTCGACTTACGTAATAAATAGGAAATTGTGTACCTCGTTCTTCTCTAACCAGTACACCACTTACCTCTACCTCGAATACAACCAAGTACAAGTAAAGCTTTTCGTCCGCCTTCAGAGTGTGAAGCATAGGTGGTCTCTCTAGGTACCGCTTTAACTCATCCAACGCTTGCTGACATTCCGGAGTCCACGTGAAATCAACCTTCTTTTTGAGTAGGGATAAGAACCTATGACTCCGATATGAAGACCTCGAGATAAATTAGCCTAAAGCGGCTATCCGTCCAGTTAGCCGTTGTACGGATTTTACACTGTCTGTGATGGTGATACCTTTGATGGATTTAATTTTATCGGGGGTGACTTCGATCCCCCTATTTGAAACCATGAAACCCAGGAATTTTCCCAAGCCAACTTTGAAAGCGCATTTCTCGGGGTTGAGTTTCATGTTGTATTTTCTCAGAATCTCGAACGTTTCCTGCAAATGAGTCAAATGGTCCTCTGCGCGCAGGGACTTAACTAGCATGTCATCAATGTAAACTTCCATAGATTTGCATATATATTGTTCGAACATCTTGTTAACTAGGCGTTGGTGCATAACTCCTGCATTTTTTAGCCTGAAGGGCAATACATTGTAACAATACGTTCCATACATTGTAACAATATGTTCCATACTTACTGATATCGATTGTGCACATCCGCCCAAGTCACAGTGGGGTACTCAATCAAGTTTTATTTTAACTTCCGTGATGCTATCGAGCTCCGCTCGTTTAACCCTTGGGTGAAAGCTTGCACGGCCCAATCATTGAAGACCGGTGGTAACTCCATTTGTTCCATCTGAAACCGGGACACGAACTCCCTCAACATTTCGTTGTCTTCACAAATAAATCCACCAACATGGCGAATTAATCAATAAAGTTCGGGGGAAGGTTGTGGTACCAAATCATTGCTCCCTTAGATAAACTTTCCTCAAATTTTTTCAGCAGAACGAATTCAATCTCATCGTCCTCTAAGTCATTTCCCTTTATACCGCATGCTTATGTAGTGATATGCTCGTTGGGAATGGTGGTTCCGTTGTATTTGGGTATGTCCGGCATGCGGATCTTCTTTGGAATAGGCTTCGGGGCCGCGCTCAGGGGAAAGGGATTTTGCACGAACTTTTTTGATCCAAACCCTTTAAAATCGGAGGTGCCCCTAGTACTTGGTCGACTCGTGAGTTGTATGTCTCCACCTTTTTGTCATTATCCTCGATACTTTTTTCTCATGACTCGATCCTTTTTGTGAGTTATTCGAGCATTTTCATGATTGTAAGGTCAGCCCCAAATCCTTTATCATTAGACCTTTCTGGCACCGGCTTAGTACGGCGAGTATTTTTCGGTCCAACCACGCTCGGAGTCTTTTGTTGACGTTGCAGTTGAGCAATAGCAATCTAATGTGCTTGTAACATTTATAAGATTACTTGGAGGCTAACTCCCCCATCTCCTTGAACCTGCGTTCCTTGGCCACCAGGTCGGACCTCTCCGCGTATACTTCTTTCCGACGTGTGTACCTAAATCCGTGTTTAGAGCATCGCGTGAACCAACATCGTCTGGATCTGGAATTGGCACTACCCCAGGGTTAAGCGGTTGTACACCAACCCCTAAAGCAACTGCATTATCATTTTCCCCATGGAATCTGAGACCTTCATTGCCATGTACAGGTGTGTTCAGCAAGTTAGACATGTTTTAGCCTGAAAACAAAGAATCCTTGACAAGAACAAGTGTGAATAATAACGTGTGCTATCAAAATCAGCACTGAGATAATCACTATTATCTTTAGCCCCACTGTGGGGGCCAAACTGTTTACACTAAAAAGTGAGTAACAATTAAACTTATAATGAGGTCTTAAAGATATGCGATTTAGTCCAGTACTGATTGATAAACAAGAAGATAAGTGTGTGAGTTAAGTAAGCAAGTTAAATCAAACCAGCATATGAGCAATCCTTGACCTCGAGCCAAGATAACCTCGAGATAGACTCCGATGAACAGTAAAATAAAGCAAAGAGAATATAATAAAACTAAGGAACTATTCTAACATGAGATGAGCACAAACGTGAGAGCATATATTCTTTGACAATGATTGATGATCTTTACAAATAAATAGCCTCCCCATTATATAATAGGGGCGGTCCTAAATAAGGTACATTTCTATTTCTGGATAGGAATATAATTGGTACAGTTGTCTAATAGATTTGTAAGAATTCGTACAAATCTGTTCCGAGGTTTACGCCTTTATCTTAATGCTAGTGTGAGATTCCCACCCATTCCGGTACAAGCCCATAACGGCATTTTTTGAGGTAGCTTATACTCGGCCTCTGGTATTGTGTGTTTCGGTCCTCGAGACCCGCTCTCCATCATTAGCCTCGAACCCAATCAACCGCATACAAATTGGTTGTTGAACCTCATGGTAAAGTTCATTGGAATGTCAATTTTATAGTATTAGCTAATGCCTTTAAACTTTGTGAATAACATTGAAGATACATTCGCAAATACTATATGCTTTATCATGTCTTTGTTTTTAGTTTTCTTATATGGATTCTACTTTATCCGTAGTTTTATCTATAACTGGACACGTTTTTTTATATAGGAGTAAAGGAAATTAATTTCATGCATCATTTTAAAGTACTAGATAATAGGAAAGAACATGAAGAATACTAATTATGGGCTTCATTTGTTGGGCTGCTGGAGGTTGCTTGTCACAACCCAAATTCTCAAACCACGGGATCATGATGGCACCTAACACCGCACTTGCTAGGCAAGCCAGTGTTAGAAATTTACCAACCATTTTCTTTTAAAGTTACTTATGCATAATAGAACAATTCAAAATAAATATGAATCTAATACTTTCCAGTAAATAACTTCATGAAATACTAATAACGATCAATAATTAAACCGAACCACGAACTAAATATATAACTATAAAACTACCCCAGGGTCTGGTGTCACAATTCACGAACTACTAAGAATACTACAAATAATGACTGAAAGAAGTATATATGTATGTTTCAAATGAAATAAAACATCATTTATAAAGTAAAGAAAAGACCCCATAAATCTACGGACGCCGGCAGATCTACCTCGTGTCTCCGACCAAAAATGCTCAGCTACTAAGATCTCCTAACTCTGGCCAGTACCTGGATCTACACAAAAGAGTGCAGAGTGTAGTATTAGTACAACCGACCCCATGTACTGAGTAAGTGCCCAGCCTTACCTTGACGAAGTAGTGACGAGGCTACGGCGGGGCGTTAACAATATAACTTGTGAACAATATATATAATAAAGCAAGAAAGAAACAATGATAACAAACTCGATAACCAGTAACTTGCAATAGTAAATAAAAGAAACAACTCGGATAACTCTTTTCAGATCTCAATTATAATCAACTTCTCAACTTTTCCAAGTTTCAATCAAAATCATAATAAAAATCAGAGTATGACAACCTTTTTAATAAAACCGAAGTTTTCCAAATCCTTATTTTCGAAAATCAGTAAAAAATAAATATTCATCCTTATCTCTACTTGTTGCGGCGCGCAACCCGCTCCCACCTGTCCACCCTTATTGCTCCTTCGTATATAGATATCACCCTTATTTCTCCTATTGCGGCGTACAAACCGATCACACATGTCCACCCTTTTCGCTCCTTGTTGCAGCGTGCAACCCGCTCCCACCAGACATATCATATCAGTTTATTCATAAAAACTTTCACAATTCAGGCCAAACCTTTCACAACATTTTTAGATCAACAATTGTAAGCGGAAGCTGTAAACCTCATAAACTTCATCGACTATCATTTCATAACGAAGCCAACCGGAATTCATATATATATCGTAACACTGATATCCAACTCAATCCTTATGTAACATAACAAAATCAAGAGAACAACCTACACTTCAAAAATACTTGAAACAATAAGTTAACGAATCCAAATAGACATATAACCATCAATGATCATGAAATAATTAAGTCGGGAAGCAAATAATTAGAAAATGGGGAAGGGACCTTGTTCAACAATAATTTAGTGGTGCATAGATACTCGTCACTTCATCTATACACCACACACGTGCAAATTCACATAGCATTTAATTGGGGATTCCTATTCCCTCAAGTCAAGGTTAAACCAAGCACTAACCTCAAATTCCCAGGCCACTCACTACTCAATTACCGCTTTTCCTTTCGAATTTGCCTCTAACTCGCTCTAGTCTAATCATAATTACTTTAATATCATTAATTTATGCTAAAGGAACTAACTTTACTGAAAAATCATTATTTTCCTGAGCTTTCTAAAAAAAGTTAAAAATTGACCTTGCGCCCGCTTGGTCCTAACTCGAGGTTCGGACAAAATTCTGTTTACCCATTCACCCCCGAGCCCGAATATGTAATTATTTTTTAAATACGACCTCAATTCGAGGTCAAAATCTCAGTTTTACAAAATTCCCTAATTCTATCCAAACTCTCAATTTTTACCATGAAAACTCTTGATTTTGAATTGAAAAGTGATGAAAAACATCTCGTAATTGAAAGAAGAAGAGTTCAGGATTGATTACCAACACCTCGGGGATGGATTTTTTTGAAGAAAATCACCTATATGTCTTTGTAGTTCGAAAATAGGTGAAAATAAGTTTATGCTCGGGTTTTAAAAGATGTTTTATATAACTGGGCAGGCCTTTATCGCGTTTGGGATGGGTCAGCCGCGTTCGCATAGTATCCTGGCCTAATGTCCTTCGCATTCGCGGCCCACCAGGAGCGTTCACATAGATCAAATGGGTTCCCCCCCCCCCCCCCCCCCCCCCCNCCACTTAACTCTTTGCGTTCGCGATGGTGTGGCCGCGTTCGCTAAGGTTTTCCCCCTAGTGCTTCTCATTCGCGTCCAAGGCCACGCGTTCACATAGAAAAAAAATGACCCCAATTAAATTATACTCTATGTGTTCGTGAGTGAGGCCACGTGACGTCGAACAGTAAATTGACTGTGCATCAGTAGCAGACAAACAACAGAAAATTTTAAGTTTAAAACATCTCGTAGCCTACCCGAAACTCACCCGAGCCCTCGGGTCTCCAAGCCAACCATGAACGCAAGTCTAAAAACATCATACGAACTTGCTCGTACGATCAAATCATGAAAATAACATCCAAAACAATGAATTTAACCCCAACCCTCATCATTTATCTCAAGAACACTCAACTTTCACTATTTCTCAACCCGATGTCCGAATTACGCCAAATAAATTCCGATTCTCACCAAATTTCACAAATAAGGCTTAAACATTATAACAAACCTGTACCGGGCTCCAGAACCAACATACGGTCCCGATACCAAGGATTTCAATTATTAATTCATTTCTTCATTTCATTAAAAATCCAGCAAGACAATTTCTTTCAAAAATTAATTTCTATGGCTAGGGACCTCGGAATCCAATTCTGGGCATACGCCCAAGTCCCATATTTTACTCCGGACATCCTGGGATCGTCAAAATACAGATCCAGGTCTATTTACTCAATATGTTGAACAAGGTCAACTAAAACTAAATTTTAAATTCCAAAAATTAGTATTTCTCATATTTACAAATAAAAGCTTTCCGGTTTCACGCCCGGACACATGCAAATTGATGTAAATAAAATTAATCTTTTTAAGGCTAATGAGCCTGGAATGGAGTCTTAATTTATGAGATGACCCTTTGGTTCATCACAATTTCCACCTCTAAAACAAACGTTCGTCCTCGAACGGACATAGAAAATTACCTGAACTGGCAAACAAATGGGGAAATCTACTCTGCATGTCCGACTCGGACTCCCAAGAAGCTACCTCAACAGGCTGACCCCTCCACTGCACTCGAACTGAAGGTTAACTCTTTGATCTCACCTGACGAACATGCCGGTCTAGAATGGCTATCGGCTCCTCCTTATAAGTAAAATCTTGTCCAATTGGACAGAGCTGAAATCTAACACGTGGGATGGGTCACCATGATATTTTTGGAGCATAGATACGTAAAATAACAGATCAACTGAGGATAACCCTGGAGGCAACGCAAGTCTATAAGCTACCTCCCCTACTCTATCAAGAATCTCAAATAACCTGATATACCTAGGGCTTAACTTTCCCTTCTTCCCAAATCTCATGACACCCTTCATGGGAGATACACAAAGTAATAATCTCTCTCCAACCATGAATTCCACATCCCAAACCTTACGATTGGCGTAGCTCTTTTTCCTAGACTAAGCTGCACGAAGTCGATCATGTATAATCTTGACCTTATCTAAGGCCTCTTGAACTACGTTTTTACCGAATAACCGAGCCTCTCCTGGCTCAAACCACCCAATAGGAGATCTACATTGTCTACCATATAATGAATCATAGGGAGCCATCTGAATTCTCGACTGATAACTATTATTGTAGGCAAACTCCGCTAATGGCAAAAATTGATCGCAATAACCTCCAAAGTCAATAAAACAAGTACGGAGCATATCCTCTAGAATCTAAATAGTACGCTCAGACTACCTGTCCCTCTAAGGATGAAATGTTGTGCTCAACTCAACTCAGGTACCCAACTCTCGCTGAACGGCCCTCCAAAAGTGCGAGGTAAACTGCGTACCTCGATCACAAATGATAGACACGGACACACCGTGAAGGCAAACAATCTATCGAATATATATCTCTGCCAATCGGTCCGAAGTGTAAGTACTTGCCACAAGAATGAAATGTGCTGATTTAGTCAACCTATCCACAATAACCCAAATGGAGTCGAACTTCCTCTATGTCCGTGGGAGTCCAACAACGAAGTCCATAGGGATACACTCCCACTTCCACTCATGAATCTCTATCTTCTGAAGTAAACCAGCGGGTCTTTGATGCTCATATTCCACTTGTTGGCAATTCAAACAACGAGCCACATAAACAAAAATATCATTTTTCATCCTTCGCCACCAGTAATGCTATCGCAGGTCCTGGTACATCTTGGCAGCACCCAGGTGAATAGAATACTTAGAACTGTGAGCTTCTTTAAGAATCAACTCACGAAGGCCATCAACATTAGGCACACATATACGACCTTGTTTCCTCAAAAAACCATCATCTCCAACTGTAACCTTCTTGGAAACACCGTTTCGAACTATGTCCCTAAGGACCATTAAGTGCGGGTCATCATCTTGCCGATCTCTGATACGCTCGAATAAGGCAGACGGAGCAACTGTACAAGCTAGAACATGGCTGGATGAAATATCCAACCTCACGAACTGATTAACCAATGCCTGAATATCTGAAGCTAACGGTTTCTCACCAACTGGAATACATGCAAGGCTGCCCATAATTACTGCTTTCCTACTCAATGCATCGGCCACCACATTGGCCTTCCCCGGATGATACAATATAGTGACGTCATAATCTTTCAATAAATCTAACCATCCCCTCCGTCTCAAATTAAGATCTGTTTGCTTTAGCAGGTACCGGAGGCTATGATGATCCATGTAAACCTCATATGGCATGCCATAAAGATCGTGCCTCCAGATTTTCAATGCATGAACAATGGCTGCCAACTCTAAGTCATAGACAGGATAATTCTTCTCATGTATCTTTAAATGCCGAGATGCATATGCTATCAACCTGCCCTCTTGCATCAATACCGCTCCCAACCCAACACGGGAAGCATCACAATATACCGTGAAAAATCCTGAACCTGATAGTAACACCAATACTAGTGCTGAATTCAAGGATGTCTTGAGCTTCTGGAAGCTCACCTCACACTCATCCAGCCATTTAAACGGGGCACCCTTTTGAGTCAATCTCATCATCCGGGCTGCTATATACGAGAACCCCTCCACAAAATAACGGTAGTATCCCGCCAAACCCAAGAAGCTCCCAATTTCCGTGGCTGAAGTGGGTCTAAGATAGTTCTTGACTACCCCTATCTTCTTAGAATATACTTGAATACCCTCTACTAATATGACGTGACCCAAGAAAGCTACTGAATCTAACCAGAATTCACACTTTGAAAATTTTGCATACAACTGATTATCCCTCAAAGTATGGAGTGCTATACGGAGGTCCTATTAATGCTCCTCCCGACTGAGGGAGTATATAAGAAATCATCAATGAACACAATTACGAAGGAATCCAGACAAGGCTTGAAAACTCGATTTATCAAATCTATAAAGGGTGCTTATTATCATCAATGGATACTTATTTTTGATAGTAATTTTACTCAACTACTGGTAATCTATACAAATTCTCATCGATCCATCCTTCTTCTTTACAAAAAAAAATGGCGCACCCCAGGGCGAGACACTAGGCCTGATGAAACCTTTATCAAGCAAGTGTTGAAATTGTTCTTTCAATTCTTTCAATTCTAGTGGGGCCATCTGGTATGGAGGAATAGAAATGGCTGAGTGCCCGGAGATAAATCAATACAAAAATCGATATCCTTGTCGGGTGGCATCCCCTCTCAACTAAATCACGGATATGGGCCAAATAAGCCAAACATCCCTTCTCAGCCATACGACGAGCTTTGGTGTAACAAATCACTCTGCTGGGAGAATGACTAGGAGTCCCTTTCCATTCTAACCGAGTCAATCCTGGCAATGCTAAAGTAACTGTCTTGGCATGGCAGTCCAAGATGTCATAATAAGGTGACAACCAATCCATGCCCAATATGACATCAAAATCAACCATGTAAAGAAGCAAAAGGTCTAAACTAGTTTCAAGAACCTCAATAGTGACTACACACGAACGATATACCCAATCTACAAAAATAGCATCCCCCTCCGGCGTAGACACATAAACAGGGACACTCAAGGAAACGCTAGGCACAACCAAATACGAGGCAAAATAGGATGACACATAAGAATAAGTAGACCACGGATCAAACAAATATGAAGCATCTTTATTACAAACTGAAATGATACCTGTGATAACTGCATTGGAGGATTCTGCCTCGGGTCTGGCTAGAAATGCATATAATCGAGGTTGTGCCCCACCAACCTGAACTGCGTCACTGGGAGGACCTCTGACAGGCGGTCCTCCACCTCTAACAGGATGGCCACCACCTCTAGTGGGCTGGCCTCCACCTCTAGCATGCTGACCTCCACCTCTAACATTCTGACCTGTACCTCTAACTACCTGACCCCTACTCCTGGCTGGCTAGGCAGGTGGTGCTACAGCTGGTGCCGCAACTATAGCATGAGAATTCTAGTACTGAGGGTGATTACCCAAAATTTTTGGACAAGATCTCTGAATGTGTCCATACTCACCACACTCATAACAACCATCCTGATACTGAGGCTGACCCTGACGAACTAGCTGACCACGATAATAACTCTGAAGAGGAGGTGCTCTAGTCGGGGCTGACTGATCAGAATAACGCAAGTAAGAGCCATGACCACCTGAAGCACCATGGGACGTCTGAAGTGGTAAATTAAATTTCCTAAAAGAATGGCCTCTAACCTAAGTATCTCCACTTCTAGATGAGGAAACACTGAATCCACCGGAATGGCGAGGTCTCTTGTCTGACCCCTAACCTCCCATCCCGAGAACCGTCTGAAATCTCCTGGCTACATTGGCCATATCCTGAAATGAAATCTCAGTCCCTGTCTCCTTAGCCATCTGCAACCTAATGGGCTGGGCAAGGCCCTTAATAAATCTCCTAACCCTTTCCCTCTCAGTAGGAAACAAAAGAATAGCATGCGTAGCCAAATCCACAAAACGATTCTCATACTAGGTAACTATCATGCCGCCCTGCTGAAGACACTCAAACAAACGACGCTTCTCTTCTCTGGTAGTGATAGGCAAAAGGTTCTCCAAAAAGAGGTGAGAAAACTGATCCCAAGTCAGATCAGGCGACCTAGATGGTCTAGTCAACAAATAATCCCTCCACCATTTCTTGGCGGAACTAGTCATATGAAATGCAGCGAAGTCGGCCCCATTGGTGTCCAAAATGCCCATATTATGAAGAACCTCGTGAAAGTTATTCAGATATTCGTAAGGATCCTCTAAAGTAGCACCACTGAAGTGAACAGGGAAAAGCTTGATGAACCTGTCCAATCTCCACAAAGCATCGATAGACATAGCTGCTCCATCAACAGGTGGCGCTAGAGCAACTAACTGAATTACCCCAACTGGATTGGCTGCTGGGGTATGAACATGAGGATTAGTCTAATTAGGAGTGTGGGTAACAGCAGTCTGGACCCCTCCTCCAGCTTGACATGCGGCTGCTGCAACAGGGAGTGCGAGAGTATGGATTATACTCTCCATAAGGCCACTAATTTGACCAAAGCATCCTAAAGTACCGGTTACAATAAACCCCTCGGGAACCTAAGCTGGTCTAGCTGGAATAGTCTGAGCTAGAGCTCCCCCATCAATCTCAATCTGGGGCTCTGCAGCTGGGGTTGTAGTATGAGCAACAGGCTGAGTCCTGCCCCTGCCTCGGCCTCTGACATGGCCTCGACCTCTGCCCCTAATAGGAGCTGCTGCTGCTGGAAGACCGGATTGTTTGTTAGCGAAAGAAGAAGCATGTGTTCTCGCCATCTGCGAGAGAGTAGAAGAGTTCAATCAATGTTATAGATACAAAGAACCGCACGACAAAGTAGAAATAAAAACTGAGTTTGTTCCTATAAGAATACTAAGAATACTAAAAATAATGGCTAAAAGAAGTATATATGTCTGTTTCGAATGAAATAAAACAGCGTCTATAAAGTAAAGAGAAGACTCCAGGAATCTGCGGATGCTAGCAGATCTACCTCGTGTCTCCGAACGAAAATGCTCAACTACTAAGATCTCCTAACTCTGGTCGGTACCTTTATCTGCACAAAAGAGTGCAGAGTGTAGTATCAGTACAACTGACCCCATGTACGGAGTAAGTGCCAAGCCTAACCTCGACGAAGTAGTGACGACGCTACGGCGGGGCGTTAACAATATAAACCGTGAACAATATATATAATAATGTAAGAAATAAGCAATAATAACAAACTCGATAACCAGTAACTTGCAATAGTAAATAAAACAAACAACTCGGATAACTCTTTTCGGATATCAATTATAATCAACTCCTCAATTTTTCCAAGTCTCAATCAATTTAAATCACAATAAAAATCAGAGTATGAAAACACTTTTAATAAAACCGAATTTTTCCAAATCCATATTTTCGAAAATCAGTAAAAAATAAATATTCACCCTTATCGCTCCTTGTTGGGGCGCGCAACCCGCTCCCACCTATCCACCCTTATTCCTCCTCCCTATATATATATATCACCCTTATTTTTCCTGTTGTGGCGTGCAACCCGATCTCACATGTCCCCCCTTATCACTCCTTGTTGAGGCGTGCAACCCGCTCCCACCAGAAATATCACATCAGTTTATTCATAAAAACTTTCACAATTCAGGCCAAACCATTCCCAACATTTTTATATCACCAATTCTAAACGGAAGCTGTAAAACTCATAAACTTCATCAATTATCATTTCATAACGAAGCCAACCGGAATTCATATACATATCGTAATACTGACATCCAGCTCAATCCTTATGTAACATAACAAAACTAAAAGAACAACCCACACTTCCAAAATACTTGAAACAATAAGTTAACGAATCCAAATAGACATATAACCATCAATGATCATGAAATAATTAGGCTCGGAAACAAATAATTGGAAAACGGGGAAGGGACCATGTTCAACAATAATTTAATGGTGCATAGATATTCATCACCTCACCGATACACCACACACATGCAAATTCACATAGCATTTAAGTGGGGATTCCTATTCCCTCAAGTCAAGGTTAAACCAAGAATTTACCTCAAATTCGCAGGCCAATCACTGCTCAATTACCGCTTTTCCTTTCGAATTTGCCACTAAACCTCTAGAATCTAATCATAATTAGTTTAATATCATTAATTTATGCTAAAGGAACTAACTTTGCAGAAAATCATTATTTTCCGAAGCTTTCTAAAAAAAAATTAAAAACCAACCGGATCTGCTTGGTTTAAACTCGGGGTTCGGACCAAATTAAATTTACCAATTCACCGCCGAGCCCGAATATGCAATTAGTTTGGAAACCCAACCTCTATTAGAGGTCAAAATCCCATTTTTAGAAAATTCTCTAATTCTACCCCAACCCTCAATTTTTACCATGAAAATTCATGATTTTGAATTGAAAAGTGATGAAAAATATAGGGTAATTGAAAGAGAAGAGTTTAGGATTGATTACCAACACCTTGGGGATGAATTTTTGTGAAGAAAATCGCCTCTAGGTCTTTGTAGTTCGAAAATAGGTGAAAAATAGGTTCTGCCCGAGTTTTAAAAGCTGTTTTATATAACTGGGCAGGCCTTCGTCGCGTTCACGATGGGCCTGCCGCGTTCGCATAGTGTCCTGGCCCAGTGGCCTTCGTGTTCATGTCCCACCAGGCGCGTTGCATGGAAAAAATGGGTTACCCCTCCCCCAGGTCCACTTAACTCTTCGCGTTCGCGATGGCCTGGCCGTGTTTGCGAAGGGTTTCCCCTTAGTGATTCGCATTCGCATCCAAGGCCAACCGTTTTCATAGAACAAAAATGACCCCGGTGAAATTATACTCTATGAATTTGCGAGGGAGGCCACACGAACGCGAAGAATAAATTGATAGTGCACTAGTAGCAGACAAAGATCAGAAAATTCTAAGTTTAAAACATCCCATAGGCTACCCGAAAATCACCCGAGCTCTCGGGGCTCCAAACCAAACATGCACACAAGTCTAAAAGTATCATACAGACTTTTTCGTGTGATCAAATCATGAAAATAACATCCAAAACTATGAATTTAACCTCAAAACTCGTCATTTTTTCTCAAGAACACTCAACTTTCACTATTTCTCAATCGGACGTCCGAGTCACGTCAAATAAATTTTGATTCTCACCAAATTTCACTGATAAGACTTAAACATCATAACAAACCTGTACCGGGATCTGGAACAAAAATACGGGCACAATACCAAGGATTTCAATTATTAATTCATTTATTCATTTCATTAAAAATCCATTAAGACAATTTCTTTCAAAAATTGATTCCTAAGGCTAGGACCTCGGAATCCTATTCCGGGCATACGCCTAAGTCCCATACTTTACTGCGGACCTCTCGGGATCGTCGAAAAACATATCCGGGTCCATGTACTCAAGATGTTGAACAAGGTCAACTAAAACTAAATTTTAAATTCTAAAAATTAATATTTCTCATATACTCACCTATAAGCTTTCTGTTTTCACGTTCGAACTGTGCACACAAATCGAGATAAATAAAATAAATCTTTTTAAGGCTAATGAGCCTGGAATGGAGTCTTAATTTATGAGATGACCCTTTGGGTCATCACATTGGTATGGAATATTTTTCTTCCGTAATTCATGGCCTTGCAATAATTTTAAACTTAGGAAAATAATTCAAATGCGCTAGTTGCTTTAGGCGAGATTAATAATAGATCATCATGACTATGGTTACAGTTCCCGTATATCTAAATCCCAACTCCAGTGTGTGTTTCATGTGACTCGACCACAAGTTCAAATTTTAATAATAATAAACATGTTTTAAATCGCGGGTGAGTTTCACGTGGTGCGATTCGCAATATGTAGAAAAACAAACGAGTGTGCGACATCACGATTTGTTCCAACAAATTCCATAAATACTAAAAATTCTTTTAAAAAGTAAAAATGCACAATAGGTCTTAAATATGTAAATATGATAATTAGGCCAAATATTAATAGTTGAGTGACCGTGCTAAAACCACGAAACTCGAGAGTGCATCACACCTTCTCTCGGGTTAACATAATTCCTTACCCGGTCTTCTGGTTTTCGCAAACTTTTAAAAAAAGTCAATTTCCTCGATTTGGGATTCTAAAATAAAATGGTGACTTAGGACACCATATAATAAACTGGTGAATTGGAAAAACTCTCTTATCCCCTTCGGGAAAAAGGAGGTGTGATAGTGTTTAGCTTATTTTCTGTTCTTTTATTAACTTCCTCATTCTCTGGGAGCAAACTATTTAACGGGTTCGATTCCCGTAAGGGATAGCTACTCATTCGCGGTTGCTTTCAATTAGTGTTTATTGCTGAGTGATCGCTCACTATCTGACTGAAAAAGATGGTCCGAAAGTCTGCCTATCTATCGATTGAACCAGGGGATGGGCTCTTTTGAAAAACACAACAAGTGAAATTAAGAATAGGGGAATAGCATCTCTACTCATACTTTAGCTTATGGAAATACATAAGAAGCATCCTATAAAACATGTCATATCGGTGGACTACAATGACAAGTGTGTTATCTAATGATCGATGAAGTGTAATGAAAATAATGATAGACCAAAGTTTATAATCCTAGTAGAGGAAAAAAATTATAGATAAGTTATCTCATTTGCCTAAGCCTTGGTAGACAAAGTTACCCAATACCTGTTGTTGGATTATGTAACGCATCAGAAACAAGTCTGATTAATTCACGTGTAAATTAAACTATTAGCATATATGAAATTTATATTATGAAATTCCATAGGGACCACAGAATGTAATTAACTAGACTCTCTATTATGAAATTAATTCAAAGTGTAAAAATTAATTTTGTAGTAACTTAAGAAATATTATTAAGGTTAAATAAGTAGTTTAAAATTAATTAATTTCAAATGTAAAAATAATTCATATTTCTAGAACAAAATAATAAGAAATAATTAATGTCACCTAAACTGAATAAGTAGTGCATTTTCTTAAGATAAAAGAAAACAAAGAATATTTAAGCTATTTTTGATAGATTAAGATTATGCAACAAAATTATAGCAACGTCTTTATCGGATAGCATTATTGATTTTCTTTTTCTAGCTCCTTGACAATTTCTAACTAAAACTCCAAAAAATATTTTCAAAACGAAAATTAGAAAATTGTATCACCAATGCATAAGTAAATATGTTTACTGGGAATCAATCACAACATGATTAAAAAAGAATCATGAATCTCTCGAGATGCATATACTCTTATTTTAGGAGTAATTGAATCGTCTCTGAAAGGTGATTTTATGAACCATTTTGTAATGAGTCATACAAACAAAAGGAAAAAAATAAAGAAACTGTCTACAATAAAAAGAACCAAAAAAAAAAATGAAGGAGCATAATTCCGCCAAAAAACCAGCTAGGGATGTAGTGAGATGGATGAGATTTACCACACTTAATCAGAAGTTTCCGGATCGAATAAATTTCAGGTAGGAATGTGAATCTGAATTAGCCGAGTCAGAGAACTCTAGATGCTAAATTATTAAATATAAAACAACTCTGGAAAACGCCTTGCAGTTTAAATTACGTGATGATATTTGGAAAAAGGTTTCCAATGGGAAGAGGCTTTCCACATAAAGTGTGATATGCATATTGGCTTATTAGTTTTGAAAGTTTAGCTGATTTGTTTTGAAAATTAGTTTCCTAGTTTTTGAAAGTTAGTTGCTTAGATTTTGGCGAGAAAGTTAGTTAGAACTATGTCACACAATTGGCATATTTGCATTTCCTTTCTCTTTTATTTTCAACACCTTTTAGCTTGTTACAAACACTATAAATAGGCGATACATCAAATTGTAATGGCATAATGATATGAATTGAATTTCTGTATTTTTCCTCTGTTTCTTCTCTAAGTCTGCCTCTATTTCTCTTCTCTTCTTCTCTCTTTTCTTTATTTTTGTTGCTTCTTCTCTCATTTATATGCAGTGATACGTCAATTTGATATCAATTGGTATCAGAGCTAGGTAGAGGATAGGCCCGCGAAGAGTTGTGGACGTTGTAACTGGTAATATATCATCAATTTGCAGGAGCAGTATGAAAATCTAGCAGCTCAACAACTAGATCTTCGAGCAGAATTGGCCCAAAAATAGCAGCAATTAAGAGACGATATGGACAAGCGTCACATTGAACTTATACAAATGGTGAAGTCTCTTAAAAATTCCTTTGATGGACTGCAATTGAATAATTAATCGAAGGACAACGCATCTACATCTGCTGCTAAGGATAAAATGCTCCAGTCAGGTCAGGGTATTCTAGGCTCAAATCCTTATTGTGTTAATGCTAATCGTAATCATAACCTAGTTTTTCCTCGATTCAATGGAGAGAATTTGAAAACATGGTTATATAGAATCGAACAGTATTTTGCTGAATATGAAACTCCTCTCAATCTGAGAGTGAGGTTAGTGGATATGAACTTCGATGATGAAGCACTAGCTTAGCATGATCATACTGTAAGTGTAGGAATTTACCTATGCTACCTGTGTGGGATGAGTACATAGCTGAGCTTACCGAGACTTTTAGTTGTGATTTCTCTGATCCTATGTTGTAAGTGAAATAGTTGAAGCAAACAAGATCTGTTAGAGAGTTTCAATTTTTCTTTGATAGGTTGGTAGCTCAATGCAACTTGACTGTTGAGCATGCTATCTCTTGTTTCCTTGGTGGTTTGAAGGAAGAATTGGTGAATCCTATTATGATGCATGAGCCTAAAACCTAAGCTAAAACATGCAGGATAACTAGGTTAGCTAAGGTCACTCTAGTGCTAATGCCAGAGCTCAGAAACATACTTCAACTGGTTATTCTAATGTTAGGAGAAGTTCTTATAATAACCATAGCCTCAAACCTCCCATCTATTTAACAATTAGTCATACACCTAGATTGGCACTACCTGCTGCTAATACTGCTGTGATGCGTAGGAACAAGAGAACTATTTCTCCAGCTGAAATGCAAGCAAAAAGGGCCCAGGGATTGTGTTGTTCTGTGATGAAAAATACATTGCAGGTCACAAATGTAACCTTCCAAAACAGCTGTTTGTCTTAGAGCTGGAAGAATCTGATGTTGCACCTAAAAAAAAAGGGAGACATCACTATTGAAGTTGAGGAACTTCCTGATGAGTGTCCTGTTGTGGAAGAAGAACATCCTCACATTTCATTATGTGCCTTAGATGGTATCCAAGGAGCACAGCCCATTCATGTTACAGATTACAGTGATAAACGACCTATTCAAATTCTCCTAGATGGTGGTAGTATTCATAATTTCGTAGATTCAGCAGTTGCAAAGAAGTTAAGTTGTTATGTTACTCCTACTGTATTAAGTTATGTTAGCTTAGGCAACAACACCCTCGAATCCACTTCTGGGGTGGTAAAGGACTTTAAATAGATGCTAGAAGGCACTACATATGTAGTTGATCTCATTATCTTTATTGTTGGTAGATATGAGTTGATTTTGGGAGCCTTATGGATGAAAACTGTAGGTCCAGTCACAATGGACTACTCAACACTAATTATGACCTTTAACTACCAAGGCAAACAACATCTTTTGAAAGAGTTTCAGAAGACTATAAACTCTCTAGTTCCAAAGCTGTTAACAAATATCAAGGGGACTCTACTCCGTTGTATATGCTGCAAGTGTTGTTTGATGCACCATCACTTGCTTGTAGATGTGATGGACTTATGCTAGATTTGCATTTCTATAGTGATGATTTGCTGCTCAGTCACTCCAGAATTGGATGATTACCTACAAGCAAGTATTCTCAGAACCTACTGCATTACCTCCTTCAAGAGGGGCATTTGACAACAGGATTCCCTTGCAACCTGGTATGAAACCAATCAACATCAGGCCTTATAGATATTCTTCTATGAAGAAAGATATCATTGAGAAGTTGGTAAAAGAGATGCTACAGCAGGGTGTCATACGGTATAGTAACAACCATTTTGCCTCACCTGTGGTGGTGGTTGGTAAGAAAGATGGTACTTGGAGGTTAGGTGTGGACTACAGGGACCTCAACCACTGTACTAATAGGGACAAATTCCCCATTCATATCATTGATGACCTATTGGATGAGCTATTAGGGGCTTTTATTTTTTCTAAGATTGATCTCA
>ML320740.1:0-76523 GCA_005239505.1 Nicotiana paniculata
TTATCCCTACTTTCACTGTTCCTCAACCAACTCTTGCTCAAAGGTCCAACAATGATCTGCAACCGAAGGATCATGATGCTCAACATTACTCCCCAGAACTAACTTTTAAGGTTCAAGATTCATACAAGCATATTCCTCAGAACATGTTCCCAGTTGAGACTGAAAAACCTGACAAGAATACGGAACAAGAGGAAATGACTAGAAAGATGAAGAGTTTGGAACAAACCATGAGAAACATACAGGGTTTNGATGGCGATAAATGAATGTTGATGCGAGTTTCTTTGATATTTTCTGAATCTCCCAAGTTGATTACCTCGGCCTCATCCATATTGGACTTAGGCTTGTTTTAAAAATCCTGAACTTCTCTGATAATTTCATCGGGTATGACATCCTCTTCTTATGAATCACTATCCTTTTGTTGCGTTGTCTTATTGGATGTCACAGTCATTTGTTCATCAGGACAGGAAATAGTAATGTTGTATAGATAAAAGTAATGAGAGAAAAATTGTAATAAATAAATACTGATTCATTGAAACGTAAAAGCGATTTTGATAATTTAAGCAAACAATTTTGGAACATCGGGATTTTATTGGAAAACAAAAAATGCAAAAAGGAAATCATTAGGAAAAATGAAATAAATAACGTTGTTCAGCCTTGCTAACCCGGAATCGTCGAGCCCTGGATGGTCTGAAGGTCTAATTTTTGAAGAATAATCCCTTACTCACAGCTTGGCTGGTAGGGCCTTCCTCTTCCTCCTCCTCAACAATAACACAACAGTCCATGCCTTCGTCTTCCAAGAATAGGTTCTTCAAAGATGCTAAAGTTTCTTCTTCCTCTGACCCTCAGATGATATCAGCTTGCTAGAAAGTCTGCTCCAAATGTGGTATAGGCTGTTCCAATTGATAGTAGGGACCGCGTCATGGTGGCGACCAGTCTTCGTACTCCTTCCAAGTATATTTGTATTCCATCCCAAAAGTGGTGCCATGGTGCTTCAGTTGTATTGGTTTGGAAATCCCCTGAAGATTCTTACTGAGTCCTCTGCCAGGCTCGTATCTACTCCAGTTCAGTATGCTCTCGATCTTACTGTCCCCCATTTGTCTTTGTCTACTGCAATTATCTGTTCAATGTGGTGGTAGGTTTCTCTACCCAGCCTTCTTCTACCTTCAATCACCAGGATGGTATGGAGACTATAGATAGGATTGCTTCAGTCTCCATAGATGATCACCTCTTGGTGGTTTCATTCAAATTTTACTGACTGATGCAATGTTGATGACATAGCCCCAGTGGCATGTATCCACGGACGTCCCAACAACAGGTTGTAGGATGTCAATTTTTCTATCACCTGAAATTCAACCTCGAACCATGTAGGTCCCATTTGCAAGCAAAGACTAATTTCACCAATGGTAGACCTCTGAGAACCGTCGAAAGCCTTTACATTCGTAGATCCATCTTTGATCTCGTACAACCCCTTGCCCAATTTCTTGAGTGTTGTCAACGGACATATGTTGAGGCTGGATCCCCCATCGATTAGAATCCTGGTGATGAAGTGGTCCTAACATTGCACAGTGATGTGCAGTGCTTTGTTATGACTTAGCTCTTCAGGCGGCAGCTTGTCCTAGTGGAAAGTGATCTTGTGACTCTCCAGTACTTGACCTACCATTTTCTCCACTAGTTATGTTATTTGGCACAAATGCTTCGTTTAGCACTTTCATCAAAGCATTCATGCGTGTCTCTGAATTTTGCAGCAATGACATAATGGATATCTGGGTTAGAGTTTTGTTCAGCTGATCGATGACTAAGTATTCCCTGGCATACACCTTCCTCCAAAGATCATCTGGGTCTGTCTCAATGACGGGTGGCTTGTTGGAAGCATTCTTGCTAGACTGTATAAAGTGTTCAGGTGTATAGACACTGTCGGTCCTTGTCATCCCCTGTGCAGCACCACCTTCTCCTATTTTGACTTTACCTTTCCTTCTTGCTTCAGCTGTGTAATCCCAAGGTACAGCCTTGTCGTTGAAAGGTGGCGTGGTTGACACTGTCACTGTGATTGGTGTAGCTACTTTTATTTCGAATGGAATGGGTGCCTCAGCAGGCGACATAACTTCAACCTCGAACGATAAATGTGTGTTTGCAGGTGGTGCCGTTTCAAACTTGAATGGGAGTGATGCAGTTACCTCGAAGTCTCCGGATGGCTGCATCTGGACTATGATGGGATTAAGAGTGACTGTTGGCTTCTTTGGGTCATCACCTTCTATAATTAACTCGATCGACCCCTCTAGGTCCCAATCTTCTTTTATCTCTATCATGTTGACACCTCTATGGTCTGGAAGCAGATTGTTGCGAACATTGGGAGTAGCTTCTTTTATCTGGATGACCTTGTTATCAATCATAGACTGGATCTTATTTTTCAATGAGCGACATTTATCAATTGTATTCCCCTTCATGCAGGAATGGTATGCAGAGGTCTTGTTTGGATTGACCCATTGGGATGGGTTCTTAGAGGTTATAGAAGGGATAGGAGTGACACAACCAGCAGCTTTTAAACTTTCATACAGTTGGTCGATAGGTTCAGCAATGGAAGTGTATTGTTTAGGAGGTCTGCTATCAAAGTAGGGTCGAGGTCTCGAGAAATTTTGGCGAGCAGGGGGTGATTGGAAGTGAGATGGATGAAAGTTGTAGGTATGATAAACAGGAGCTGGTTGGGAATATCTGGGGGAAGTAGGCTGATATGTAGACGTTGGAGATGGATGATATGTTGGTGGAGGTGCTGACTGATAGGTGGGTGAGGGTTCTTGATAGGTGAACGAGGAAGTTCGGTATACTAGTGGGTATTTGGGTTCCTGTTCAACCATTACCGTTCTTGCATCTTTATTCCTAGATATACCACCAGACTGCAAGGATTTATTGGTGGCATGTAGTGCCTCAAAGTTAGTGACCATTCCATTCTTGATACCTTCTTCAATTCTCTCACCTAGCTTGATGATGTCAGAGAATTTGTTGTTTTCAACCACCATTAGCCTCTCATAATACTGCGGGTCTTGTGGCCGGATGAAGAATTTATTCATTTGTTCTTCCTCTAGTGCAGGCCTGATCTTGGCTGCTTCAGATCTCCAGCGAGCGGCATACTCGCGAAAAGTTTTAGTGGGCTTCTTTTAAGGTTCTGGATGTAGAACACATCTGGTGCATTCTCCGTATTGAACATGAACCGGTCCATGAATTTTGATGCCATACTTACCCAGTCGGACCACTTCTTAGGGTTTTGGCTAATGTACTAAGATAAAGCATCTCCGGTGAGGCTCCTCATGAACAATTTCATGCGAATCTTCTCGTCTCTTCCTACTCCAACCAATTTATCACAATAGGTACTCAGATGGACCCTGGGATCACCTGTACCATCAAAAATTTTGAACTTAGGAGGTTTGTAACCCTCTGGTAGTTCAACATCAGGCTGTATGTATAGATCTTTGTAGTTCAACCCTTCGACTCCCTTGCTTCCTTTAACGCCCTGAACTCGACTAGTCAGCTTCTAGATTCAGGTGTGTAAGCAACATAGTGGGTGGAGTGAGGTAGAGTCTCCACGTATATGGGGTTGTTCTGATGACCTGGTCTTTGGGCATGGAGGTGGTCACTTGTGGAGTCTTGTGGTTCAGGGATAATTAGCGAGGTACTTCTTGGAGCGTGGAAAATGTTGTGATGGTGTTGTGGTGGGGTAATTTGTTTTTTCGGTGGAGTTGTATGAGCATGAGTTGTGGGAGGTATCTGTTTGTTTGGGGTGTTCTAAGGAGGTATTGGATTTTGAGTGACATCTGGGACACTGAGTGAGAAGAATAAATTTGCCAAGTTACGGACATGCTCAAGCTCCCCTTGGATTTTCAACAACCTTTGCTCGAGTTGTGACATAGCCTCATTCTGATCTTGAGTGCCTTGATTTTCACTGGCTTCTGTTCGTTCAGCTGTTATTGTATTTTCTTGTCTGATGTTGCTCAAATCTTCCATTTTTCCTTTGCCTTTGCCTTTAGGTGGACTAGGAGGAGGAGGTAGAAGGCCCCTAGATCCTGTGTGATATGATGATGATGCCGGAATGCACGAACCAACCTTTGGGGAGGGGAATAATCAAAATAAAGAAACAAAAACAAAAAAATAAAAGGTAGCCAAGTCAGTGAGGATCATGAGAAAATATTGCAGTATTTAAACACATAGTGCAGGAATAAAATCGTGTCCTAACTTGGGAGCGTCGTTGTGCCCGAGGTAAGCCTAGCGACAAGTTGATTTGGAGAACTTAGATGCCAAAATGCCTCATTTCATTAATGTAAAATAGACGAATCCAAAACGACACTAAAATAATAAGCAGGAAATAAAGTCACTAATGGCACTTGGCCTTATTACATTTGAAAGCAATGAAAAGGAAACCTAGACTACTTGGTCCCAGAAGGACCTTCCCCAAGCTCGATCTTCTTGGGTCTGTCAATTAGGTTCCCCAGGTCATGCATGCCCAACAGCAGGTATACCCTTGCTAGATGCCCTCTTTTGTTTCCCTCAGCATTCAAGCAGTCGGCGACCCTTTTCCTCGTCTTCGCCTCTAGCTCCATCAAACCCTGCTCCAAGTATTCCAACCTTTCATTACATTTGATGGCCCTTTCCTTCCACTCATTAAGAAATTACATGTCATTCTAGTGTTGCTCTAGATGCTCGGCCTCGGACTCACGAACCCTTTTGTGAAGTTCATTGTATTTCACTTGAGCCTCAGTCGCTTCGTCTATGACCATGTTTTTGCCTACTCCCGGCTCAACTATCCCTGCTATGTTGTCTTCCAACCATAATAGGTAAAGGCGTACATGCCCTATGTGGTATCTGTAGGGATCGATAGTGTCCTTCTCTACAATAACCTTTAGATGCCACATATGCTAAGCTTCAAATTTATACGGGATGTCGTCGTCCTGAAAATCTTCCCTGTAATGGCTCATTTTTTAGATTCGCGGTATAACTTGCTTCTTACCTGCCTGTCTCATAACCCTGATGGGAACATAAGGGTATATGCCCCTTAAACGGATAAACAAAAAGTGTGGAGCGTCCCTTGATCTGATGATGAATTCACTGGTAGTGAACCATTCGAACATCCATTGAACTTGGACCTCGGTCAAATAGTCAAACAATTGCGCCCATTCTGTAGCATTTTCTGGTTGAGCAAACATGCCTGGGATGTAGGTCATTCTCTTAGGGTAATGGAAGGCTATATGATCATTCCAGGCCCTTCTTGGAATTCTTGACGATATTGACCCCTTTGGAGATGCTCCAATAACCAAACCTATAATAGCAGATTGCAACCCTTAAAGTGTTTGAACCCCTTCTGGCAGCGGTCCAAGGTTCGATATATGTCTTCTATGATCATAGGCATAATGGTATATGTTTGCCCTTCGATCCCCTCCATTAAGGTTTTGGCTACCATAGCCAGTCTAGTGTGAATATTATCTCCTTTGCTTGGAAATACTATCATACCCAGGAAGCAAACAACAAACACAAAAACACTGTGGTGAATATGACCCAAGGAAGTAATAGAGAACTCATTGTGGAAAATATGATAGGATTTTCTATGGCCGTATCGTTCATAAAGATAGTCAAAAGGTATGTAGGACTCTGTCAGGCACTCTAAATCATCGTTCTTTTTCAAACACATCATTTTTAGGAACCCCATAGAGGACTATTTTTCGGCACTAACAAACCTGGTATGTCCCAAGGTAATCCTGCGAAGCCCCATATCTCCTCCAAGAGGAGGGTCATTTCTATGTTGCCAAACGGAACACAGACCTTTCTCTATCCTAGAACATAAATGCTGCTTCGATCAACATGTTGTTTGGTTGGATATCCAGTAAAGAGGGCAAGTTTCTGAGGATCCTCTTCACATGGTCTTTATCACTTGTCGAAAGGTCTTCCCACCAATCCAACAACAGCAGTGGTATTCTTTGCACCATGCCAAACCTGGGGACTTCGTGCCTCATTTTCTGCAAAATAGATAAGGTTAGACCCCTAGCCCCACCAGACTCGACTATTTATACATTTATGATTAGCATACAGGCATTTAGTTCTCCAAATAAATGCAGAAAATGTAATTGCGTCCGTTGAGATTATGAAAAACCCGGTGGACTTTGGATAAGGCTGTCTTAAAGGGTCATTGTGCTGACGACACATTAACCTTGCTAGGTTTGACCATGATGCATGTACAATATAACAAAGTAATATTTCTATGGGGTTTAAGACTGGTAACCTCAAGCGGACAACTTGAGGGGGAAAGGCACAAAACCGTCGACTGCACCGCTGATCGACTAGTTTTACCGCAAATAAGCCTTTCCGAATTTAGGGGTGATATAAAATGAAAGGGTGCAACCACTCATCAATCGTTGCTATAGGATTTGTATAGGCACGAGTGGAATATGATGTTCAGCATGATTAGACAATAATAATTGAGCAATAAAAGCACGTTGTCATGTATTTGCACGTTATGAAAGCGGTAAATACAACAGTTATGATTGAAAAGCAGTTACAAAGGAAAACAAAAAGAAACATGTCAGTTTTGATTTTGAAAAGAACAAGTACTTGAAAGAGATAAACAATTAATTGCACATAAAATGGGGAAAAGGAAAGGTCACAAGTATTAATAAAGTAAAGACAACTTCACAAAGAAGTTTGAAATGGTAAAATCCTAGATAAATACCTAGCAGAGTCTCCATGTTGTTGCGCCCCTTTTTCCTCTCCTTTCTGATCAGTCAGGGTTTTTGACATTATTGGGACAACTCGTTTCCTTTTGGGAAAAGGGGTATGTAAGGAATTGAAGATTCGCCACCTAACGAATTAAGGTGCGTTAGGGAACCTACTAAGGGTCATTATAACACAAATTTGAATAACTAGAGATTGAGTAAGGGCTTGAAATTACTTCATGGCGAAGGTGTTAGGCACCCTTCAAAGTCCACAACTGTGGTTCCCAGCAAAACAAGCTTTGTAAATTTTAAAATAGGTAGCACATAAGCAATAAAATCACATAGGTAAACAAATAAAGGTTTTGGAGAAGATTCGCAGTCTAAGCACACATATGTGCTAAAGATTAAAAGATTTAGAGTCTAGGCATACATATAAGATTTTGAAAGAGTTATGATCTAAACACACATATGTAAGGGATACGGGGTCCTAGGTTGTTTATCCTGTAGTATCACATCAGTACAATGCCCGGTAATCACTCCTCAGAAGAGGGGCTACACGTTGCATTAGTACACCCGTCATCATATTCATATCTAACCTTTCCCACCCCTTAGCGGTTATTGAAACGAGTGTAGTTTAACGATCTCTATGCATGTTGTTACACGTCCCTTCTTAATGGTCCTGGAGGAAATTAGGACCTCTACCTATAGGCAGTTCTAGATAGACCCCTGAGGTTTAAAAGGAGAAAATACTGGACGACAGATAAGAACAAATAGGACTTTAGCAGATAAAATAGGAAAGAAGCAATTAAGAGGATCGAGTTTACCTCTACAAATATTGGATGTAAACAGCACGTCTCAAATACAAACAAGGGCAGTATTATTAAGCAGGATCCTAAAACATAATGTCTAAGTAAATATCAAAACACAGAAGATATGCAGTTTTATTTTATAAACCCAGAAGCAGGGGCCCTAATCAGTTTGCCTACTGATTTTAAGCCTGTTAACCATTAGGCAGTAAACACGAAAGCAACAGTTTTCCAGTTTTATAAAAGTTGGTTACCTAAGGCTTGCCTAGGCGTGGGGGGAATGCACAATAGTTACCAGAATTATATAAAATAGTTTAGAAGTTGTTTTACCTAAAGCATGTTGTTCTAAGTGTTGCAAACACACAGGGGTTATTACCAGTTTTACTAACACAGGATAATCATATGTGAGACAGCCTTATGTCCCTTTTCATGCACCAGTAGATTAGCTAGGTGTGACTTAGTGAGGTCCTAAAACATGGTATCTAATGTGCATATAAAATGCAGAATGATTTATATGGAGAGTTCCTAAAGCAGAATTTCTAAATGCATAGCATGATCTCAGAATATGCAGAGTTCCTAAAGACGGATGCACAAAAGATTACAGCATTGTTAAGCATGACTTCAAAAATTGTGCAGGAACAACAGTTCGTGTTAGTTCTATTATTTAGCCCTGAAGCATGATTTCTAAGTGATAAAATAATATGATGCTGAAACAATATGCATGAAACTTAAGAGAATGATATCTAATTTATGATATGCTTTGCATGTATTGGTCCTAAACATGGATTCTAATGCGCACATAGAAATGTAAGCCCAAGGCATGGTTTCTACCCCATTGTTATCGAGAACAGACATGGCTACCCTCCCTTTTTCACTATCAATCCCCAATATTTCTTTACAACAGTTATTACAAACCAATGTGAATGAATTATATAAGTGGATAAATAAAATAAGAAAGTACACTATAGGGAGCCTGAAAACATGCCCAGATTCTCAGAACCTAAAATGCCCGAATGTTTCGTACCCTTTCTCATATCCGGATGTGTCAGAGTTCCCTAAGGACCTCAAAGGATCCCGGGCAGTGCTCACACCCAGATTTCACAACCATAATTGAGTAAGTGCAGTGTGGAAGAGTCATCTCTAATGCATCAGAGTTCAGAGGGATCTCATAGGGATCCCTAAGCAATCACACATTAGAGGGGAAGAACATAAGGACCTAAGAGTAGAGTGAGAGTGCTTGATATAGTTTTGTAAAGGTTTTAGTAAGAAAACAGTGTTAAAAGAGGCTTGCTTGAAACAGTTTTATGAAATAAAAGAGGGAGTCATTCAATAAAAAAACTTTTTGAAAAGAGAGAGTTATATAATTAAAAAACAGCATATCAAACATAGAGCCAAAACCAAACTCATCAATACTTAAAAAACACACAACCAAAATAGGAAGAACAAACCTATACGCAGGGGTGATGGGGACTAGGGACACATAGAGCACATGTAGTGCACACATAGTTGCAGGAGCACGAAAATTCTTATAGGTGTCTAGGGAATCAGCTTATCATGAATCTCAGAACCAACACAAGATCAGACAACTTAGGGTAGCTAACTGCTTTGCACAAAAAGGTTCATGATAGAAATCAGGGAAAACATAAGTAAGGCAGAGTCACATTGAGGTATACTACAAAGGGGCTTCATAAGAAGGTTGATCCTAAGGGGTTGGACATATTCAGAAGCATGCTGATAAAGTAGTAAAGTAGACAAATTAGTTGCAGGTTGAACAACAAAACCACAAATAGAAACATATTAGAAACATGATAAACTGAAGCCGTAAAAGAAGCATATTGGTTTGGGACTTGAATTGAAATCAGAACATAACATTAAAGAAGACAGTAAACACAAAAGTGAAGGGACAAAAGAGCACAATAGTTAGCCTTGGCTTGCAGCCGGCTAACTCAGAATATTAGTAGGTAATACAGAAAGATAGAGCAGAAAGTTTTGAGTGTGAGAGATAGAGAGAGCTTTTGGAACCAATGTCCTCGTGTGTTCTGAGTTAATGAAAGAGAAATGCATATATAGTAGTTTTGAAACTAGGTAGAATAAGGTAAGAATCACAATTAAGCAGTAAATTATGAAACTCAGAACCAATAAGAGTAAAATCAATGCAAGTACTCCCTTGATTAAGAGAGTTAACTTCAAACGGTAAGAACGGGTAACAAATAAGGAAAGAAATCAATGTGTAACTGGGGCATAACAGATAAGGAAACAATTCAAACAGTGCAAGTACAGAACAGGTACTTAGGACTAGGTACACAAGGTTCTAGATAAGGAAATATCATAAGAATCAATTAACAGTATAGTCAACCATAAAATAAGGAGAGAAAATAACTTAGAGGACGGAAATCAGTAAAAGATATCATCACAGGAAATCAGTAAAAGGTGTTAATCACGGAAAATTAGGGATTCAAATAGAAACAGTACTGATTAAGGGGAGAATTAACACAAAATTTCTATGAACAAACGGAATAAACACATAATAGGCAAGAAGAAGTAAAATCAGGAACATAGTAAAGTAAGAATCACATAGAATCGGGGATTCAATTTAGAGAAGATAGAACTGATTAAAGGAATTAAAAGAATAAACATAAAATAAGCGGAAGAAGCAAAAATCAAAATCCCTACGGAACATAACAGGGTAAAATCACATAAACTCAGAGTGTTTATGAGAAACAATCACACATACCAATCAAATAATCAGAGACAGACTCCGAACTCAGGATTAAGACCAGGGGACTTAGGGTTTTAACATAATAAATCAGATAAAAGGGGAAGAACATTAATAAACGTTTAAACCTAGTAAAAATTATAGAATGATACGGAAAATTAGAAGGAAAAGTCATTTTGAAAAGGGGTTAAGAAACCCTTACTTTTAAGACGAAGAGGCATTTTTGAAAAATCAGAGAGATCTTTAAGGAAAACAGTAAAATAACTCAGAATATACTCAGATCTATTGCAGATTTGAAGAGTTAAGAGATGAGTTAGGGTTTCAGAGAGATAACCCAGAGGTAGAAAGAATCAGGCTTAGAAACCATAGGTTTTAGCCGGAGATAGAAAGGTCTTACTCGGACGGTCAAGGGTGGCCTGAGAACGGCACGAAAAGGACATGGGTGTGAATTGAACCACCTCTAGTTCTCTTGAGGACCTTAGGTTAGCAATAATCCGGCATGTGAAGGAGCCATGGAGGCTAGGGATAGTGGTGGAACCACCATTGTTACCGGCGAGTATGAGCAAGGTTTATCAGAGAGAACTTGAGAGAGATGAGAGGGATGTAACGGCGGAGTGAAAGAGAGAATAAGGGAAAATGAGGTAGGTCTTTAGGGTTAATTAAGGTAAGAATGAATCTGGTCCGTTGATCAGAAATGATCAACGGTCCATATTAAATGGGAATTGGGTCGAGTAGGATAGTGGATTGGCCTTGGGATATTTGGGCTAATTTAATTAGGTTTGGGGCTGGTTTAATTAAGGCTAGAACTAAAATGGAAATGGCTATTTGTTAAATACTCAATTCGAATTAATTAAAATAATTTTTAAAATAGCTAATAATTATAAAAATGAATTTCATGCACATAAAATAATTTAAAATAATTATTTAATATTTAAAAATACAAATGACTAATTTTCGGTCAAAAAAAAGTATAAAACTATATACTTGGGCTATAATTGTAAAGTTATTGCAATTATAGCTAAAAGAAGCCATTTTGGCTAATTATGAAATAATTTGGTTTAAATAGGGCCACAAACAATAAATTAAATCAAGAAATGCTTTTAAAATTATTTGTGATGCGATTTTTTAATTATTTATTGGAAATAAAATGCTAGATAAATTAGACAAAATATAGAAAAATTATGGAAAAATACCAATTGTTCTTAATGCATGATTTTGAAGGTACATATGCAATTTAAAAAAATATTTTTTGGGAAAAATTGGGTATCAACACTTATACATACCCAAAATCACGTCGAAATTGACCATACTAAGCAATAAAAGATCAACTCTAGTCTCCAGTTCCCCAATAGTCACCACACACGACCGAAACACATGGTCCACAATAATAGTATCGCCCACCGGCATAGACACATGAACTGGTGAAACTAAGGACTCACGGGGCATATATAGATAGCGAGAAAAAAAGGATGATGCATAGGAATAAGTAGAACTAGGGTCAAATAATGTGGAAGCCTTTATGTGGCACATTGAAACAATACATGTGATCTCTACATCTGAAGCAACAACCTTTGTTCTGATAGGAACAACATAGAATCGAGCCTGATCACCACCTGATCGGCCTCCCCCTCTGGGGCGACCTATAGCTGCCTGAACCCCACCCCGAGCTGGATGAGCGGGTGGTGAAGTAACTAGTGCGGGAGTTACAGCGAGACTCCGCGACTGAACTGGACCTCTTAAAAGGCAGGGACATTGTCTCCACACATGCCCAAATTCCTCGCACTCGAAGCAACTCCCCGCTGGTGGTGGGGACCGAATCAGACCCTGAGAGCGGAATAACTGCTGGAATGACCTGGTATGGATGAACCCTAAACTTATGGAGCACGGGATGAACTCTGAGTTGGGAGAGCATTGAGAGATGAGTGACCTAGACAAGCACTGTAGGAACCATGGCTTGTTGATGCATCACCATGACCCTGACGAGTCGTCTGAGCGGGCCTATAAGGATGGCCCTGGTAGGACCATCCCCCAGAAAGAAATCCAATGAAACCACCTAAACCACGAGACCTCTTGGTCTCTCTCTCCTCACACTCCTGATCGCGGACAAACTCTAGTTGTCAATTAATATCAACCACCTCGTCAAACATAGCACCAGCTACATTTTCTAAAGTCATAACAAAACGCAACTGATAATTGAGGCCATAAATGAACCTCCTAATCCTCTCCCTCTCTGTGGGAATCAAAAAAACTATGCGATGAGCCAACTCTAAAAACCTCATCTCATACTGAATCATAGACATACCCTCCTAACGTAGTTGCTTAAACTTCCTGTTCAGCTCCTCCCTGCAGGTCTGTGGCACAAATTTTTCCAAGAAGAGAACAGAGAACTCATGCCATGAAAATGGTGCAACACCAACGGTCCTACTCCTCTCATAGGCTTCCCACCATCTGAAGGCAGTCCCTGATAGATGAAAAGTAGTAAAGGAGACCCCACTAGTCTCCAGAATACCTGTCGTACAAAGAATCCGTTGGCACCTATCGGAGAAGTCCCGAGCATCTTCTGACTCCGCTCCACTGAATGATGGAGGCGTGAGCCTCCCAAACCACTCTAGCCTTTTTTTCTCCTCATCACTCATAATGGGACCCACCTAGTCTTGAGCAACTGCATTCGGCTGGACTTGTGGTACCTCAATGCCTAAAGTCCTTGCACCCTTTGCTCTGGAGTACGGGCAACGAGAGTATGAGTACCTCCCCTGGCCTGAGAAGTGGTTGGTGCACCCTGAGCTGAAACCGCCTGAGCAAGGCTAGTGGAAACAATCAACATCTAGGCTAAAATCTCCTGAAAGCCTGGAATCACAATGGGCACAACTAGCGCCTGAGCTGATACCACCAGCTCAACTACATCTAGAATCTGCTCCTAAGCTGGAGCAACTAGTGGTTCTACAAATATGGACATAGCAGAGCAGGAATGTAGACATTCTTTCAAGTAAAAATAGTTTAATCTCAACACAGGTGAAATGTGCCAAGTATAATTGGGATGAGAAATTATACATCTCTATATCCCCATACCAATTATGCATGCCAACTTTAATGCAATGTAGTGATAAAAATCATATGCATCCTCCTTGGGCATAAATTCACTCAGTCCTCTCATCCACTCAATCCTCATATCACTCATGTCTCATAGTCACTCAGACCTCACAGTCACTTATGTGTCACATTTTCTCAATCATCCCAAATCACTCGGCACTCGCACTCAGTAGGTATATGCATTCACTGTGGGTGTGCAGACTCCAGAGAGGTGGATCCAGCCCAAGCGATATAATAAACCGATCATGGCATGCATCAAATAAATATTATGTGGCGTGTAGCCCTGTACCATAAATATCTTCACAATCATGCCCTCAACCTCACTCAGTCATCAATCTCTCTAGTCTCTCGGGCTCACAAGTATCATGATAGTTAGCCCTAACAATGATGATATGATGTGTATATATATATATATATATATATATATATATATATATATATATATATATATATATATATATATATATATATATATATATATATATATATGCAACAGAGAATGAGATACAATATGAAATGAATAAATAAGACCAAGTACAAAATTTCATATTGAACAAGTAAGTTGGCAGAAATACGACCTCTGTGGGTCCCAACCATACCAACATATAGCCTAATCATGATATCTTATATGAATCACGGCTCATTTTATCTAACACATGGAGCATATATGGAAAATGACAATATTATTGAGCTACACAGCTCCACAGAATCGATTTGAACATAATTTCTACGATGCACGCCTACACGCTCGTCACCTAGCATGTGTGTCACCTTCACACCAATCACATAACCCGTATTTTAGGGATTCATACCCTTTAGATAAATTTAAGAACCGTTACTTACCTCAAACATTGCAACTCTTTATTCCAATAAGCCCTTGCCTCGCAGAATTGACCTTCGAGCGCCTCAAATCTAGTCACAAACAATTCAATATACTCAACCTAAGCTATAGGAATCAATTCCATATGAAAATGCTATGTTTCCAAATTAAAATCTGAAAAATCAACTCAAAATTCACTAGTGGGCCCACGTCTCGGATCCCAACAAGAGTTACAAAATACGAACGTCCATTCAACTACGAGTCTAATCATACCAAATTCTAACATCAACTCGACCTCCAAATCCTCAATTAAAGTCTATGAAATTTTATACAAATTTACAACTCATATACTAACTAAATAACGAAAACTATGATAGATTCATGTATATTAACTAATTCCAATTTAGAATCACTTACCCCAACAATTTTCTTGCAAGATTTCTCCAAGACTCGCCTCAATCCGAGCTCCCAAAATCTCAAAAATGACAAACATGTCGGAACTCCTCCGCTTTGTATTCTGCCCGTCATTCCACATCCCTAACTCGTCCACCTGTTGTCAGAAGTCCGCACATGCGGGTGCACTTCTATGAACGATCATCCACTTCTGCGGTCTAGTCCCCAAATTCCATTTCCACTTCTGCAATAAACCCTCTGCATCTGTGAGATCGCAGATGCAGCACACCTTTGCACCTGCGATCTTCCAGTAGCCCATCCAAACTCGCACCTGCGATTTCTGAGACGCTTCTGCGTGGTCGTACGAGTGGTAAAACACCTCGCAGGTGCGATATCACCAGAGTTCAAGCTTCAAACATCTCCCAAGTCCAATTCTCAACTCGAACTCAATCTTAATCAAACCCGAGGCGCCTGATACCTCAACTGAATATACCAGTACGTCCTAAAGCATGACACAAACTTAGTCGAGGTCTCAAATCACGCTAATCAACGTTAAAACCATGAATCACACCCGAATTCAAGCCTAATGAAAACTAAGAAATTCCAACTTATACATTTGATGCCGAAACCTATCAAATCAAGTCCAATTGACCTCAAATTTTGCACACAGGTCATAAATGACATAATGGACCTATTAAAATTTACGAAGACAAAATCAGATCCCGATAACCAAAAAGTCAACTCTTGGTCAAACTTCTCAATTTTTAAAACTTCTAATTTTCCAACTTTCGTCGTTTCAAGCCAAATTGAACTGTGGACTTCCAAATAAATATCCGTACACATACTACATCTAAAATCATCATACAGAGATATAGGAATAATCAAAACTCTATTCCGAGGTCGTTCACACATAAGTCAACATCCTGTAAACTCTTTCAAATTAAGCTTCCAACCTTGGGACTAAGTGTCCCAATTCATTTTGAAAGCTCCCCGGAACCAAACCAACTACCCCGACAAGTAAATTATAAATAAATGAACATATAATAAGCAATAAGTGTAGGAGTGGTGGTATAATACTCAAAACAACAGGACGGATCGTTACAACTATTTTTGCAAATCTCCATTAATAGTGGATAGCCCTTTTAGTACATTTTATCATACTTATATAAATAAATACAGTTGTGACTAATCTAATTCAACTCTCCCTCTTATCAAAAATATTATCTGCAAACTTACTGAAGTGGATAATTGAAAGGATGTACTAAATAAAATCCCAAGTCAAATTATTTATAAGAATCAAGCTGTGAACATTAAGATAATATTTTATTTTCTAAGGAACATAATAGGGCTATTGTTTTATTAAGCTATTAAATGACTCAATATGATGACCAAATTGAGGCATTTGCCTCAAAACGTAGGCTTAATAATGAGGCATTCTCTATTGTTCCTGATAGGTTATAAGCACCTTCGTTTTATGTTTTGGTGATCTAAAAAATTTATTGTCAAGAACCAGATAAGGAACCTGATGCACTCTTGGTACACAGCCTAAATACCTTACTGAAGCTATAGAGAGTTGTTAGAACATAATAAGATAAAGAATCAACACAGGGAACAGGTGATCATGGGGTCCCCTACGAAGTCAACTCTCCACAGCTAGAAAGTGACTGACTGCACTGTACATGCAAACAGTACAGTACAGTGCAGCAGTCATTTCCATTGGGAAGGACCTTGTACCCTTTAGTGCTTATTTCATTCAAGTGATTTCATCCATGTTGTATTAACATTAATCTTACAACAAAACATCAATTGAACATCTGAGAACTCATTGAAGCTCTCCAAGCTATTGATAATCAAGAAGCTTAGGAAACTCTTGTAAATCATAAACTTCAGTGTTTTTGTCGTGGCTAGAGCTAGTCATGTGTTGAAGTCTTTGTAATAGGTGAATTCCAAAGTGGCTTGTAATAGGAGTATTAAAAGTTAGTGAGCGATTAAGGAGTTAATTCCTAGGTTGCGTAGCTTGTAATCTAAAAGGTTACTCATAGTGAAGTTGAAATCCTACAAGTGTAGATCGTGGTTTTAAATCCCATTGAGCCGGGAATTTTCCACGTAAAATTTCCCTGTGTCATTTACATTCTGTTGTGCAAGTATAATCTGTGGAAACTAATATAGAACATGGTCTCTATATAGTTTGGTAGATCCTTATATTCTATCAATTGGTATTAGAGCAGGTTCTTTCTATCATGCTAACACCTAGAAAAGATCCTCATGGGTGCTCCACCAAACTTTGAAGAATATTAGTCTACTTACAGGACACCTAGGTTCAATGATCAATACTATGGGTGGTGGAAGACAAGGATGCACGACTTCATCATGGATGAAGGCTCCGAGCTGTGGGACGTTATCTGTGACGGTCCCTTTGTCCCTACAAAGAAGGTTGGAGATCCAGTTGTGACAGTTTCTAAGACAAGGAAGGAGTTCAATGATACTGATCGAAAACCCATTGAGAAAACTTTTTGCGCTAAGACAATTCTGGTATGTGGAATAGGTCGTAATGAGTACAACAAGATATATTCTTGTCAATCTGCAAAATAAATATGGGAGGCTTTACAGACAGCTCACGACGGAACCACTCAAGTGAAGCAATCCAAGATCGACATGCTCACCACTGAATATGAGCTCTTCAGAATGAAGGACGATGAATCAATTAAAGATATGCATACTCGATTCATGTCCATCATCAATGAGCTGCACTCTCTTGGTGAAATCATTCCCAGAAACAAGCTTGTGATAAAGATCATCAGCATGCTGCCCACCTCTTGGGAAAGTAGGGTAAACGCTATCACTGAGGTGAAAGATTTGTAGACACTAACCATAGATGAGCTGGTTGGAAATTTGAAGACTTACAAAATGAAGAAGAAGAAGGACAGTGAGAGAAGAGAACCAAAGAGGGAAAACAACCTGGTTCTTAAGATAGAAAACAATGACTCAAGCGGTGAAGACAGTGATATGGCATACCTGACTAGAAGATTTCAAAAAATGGTTCGCAGGAATGGAGGTATCCCAAGAGGGGTAGTTCTAGCAAACTAAAGAATTATGACCTCTGTAAAAAATGTGGGAATCCAAGACACTTCATCAAGGACTGACCTCTCCTAAAGCAAGAACATTTCAAGCACAACTCAGACAAAGCAGCCAAAAGGAACCCGATTCCTGATAAACGCTTCAAAAGAAAGAATGTCGCTGACAATATTATGAACCAAGATCTTTCTGCATGCGGAGACTCCTCCAGCGAGTCTGAAGAAGAAAATGATGGTGGTGATAGTTCAATGATGGAAGTGGAAAGTGAAACAACTGAGTATGACTCAATCTTTGTTTTGATGGCTCAATCAGATGACGTTCAAGATGACGACAATGATGAGGTAAACTTTCTGGATGTTCAGAGAAATCTGAAATCCTACTCTCGTAAAAAGCTCATTTCATTAGAAAATGTATTAATTGATGTTTACCATAGTCTTATAAATGACAAGGACGCTCTAACTATGGAATTAGAAGATGTTTAACAAACTAAAGATGACCTGGTAGTTGTTGTAGTTGATTTGAAGGAAATAATAGATAATCAAAAAAATGAAAAGGATATCCTAGTTGAGAAAATCACTAGCATAGAACAGGAAAGAGATGATTTAATTGGGGTAATGGTTGACTTAATAATTACTTAACTAAAATTGGTGTCCTAATTCACATTTAAAATAATTATGTTGCGACTCTCTTTAATTAATTAAACCTTCAGAATTACCAATATGTTATACTCTAATTTGACCCGTGTTAAAATGGGGTATAACAGGAACGACTTAGAAGCTACCAAAACGTTTTAAGTAACAACTGAAAGATAGTAATTGGGTAGTAAAGGAGATGATGACATGTGCGCTAATACTATGTGTAGCACCCCAACCTGGGGAAACTTACCAAGTATTGCATAGAAAGACTAATTCGCTTAATTAAGTTCGGCCGGGACCCACCGTTGTGGACCTCGAGGGGTGCCTAAGATCTTTCCCTCAAGGTAATTTCGAGCCCTTACCCGATCTCTGGTGATGCAAACTAGTTTCATGAGTTATTCGCTCTAGGTGCCCTAACGCACCTTAATCTGTTAGGTGGCGACTCTTCAAATCCCATCCCAAAAGGAAGGGAGTTGTCTCAAAAAATGTCGAAACCCCAGACTCCGCGAGGGAAAAGGGGTGCGCGACTGCATGGCGACTCTGCTGGGGACCTCCCTTAGGCTCCTACCATAACGAACTTGCTTTTAAGAATTAGTCTTTAAGCATGCTTTATTCTGTTAATACTTGCACACCCTTTCCCTTTCCCACTTTATGTGAATCTATTTGCCTATTTTTTTAAGCATTTACGATTTCTCTTTCTTGTTTCATTACTCTTTATTATGGAAACTAACTTGTATTTTTGTTTTCTTTTTTTTTAAACGTGTTTTCATTTATTAAATACCACATATATTGTTTTTTTATGTGCAAATACGTGAAAACGTGCTATTTTTTATTGCATAAATCATGCTCAACATCATATTCCACTCGTGCGTAATCAATCCTATAGAAACGCTTGATGAGTGTTTGCGATATTCCTATATATCAGCCTTTTGAATTCGGAAAGGCTTATTTGTGGTAAAACTAGTCGATCAGCGGTGCAGTCGACGGTTTCGTGCCTTTCCCCATCAAGTTGTCCGCTTGAGGGTACCAGTCCAGACCTCTATAGAAACCTTACTCTGATTTATTGTGCATGCATCATGGTCAAAACCTAGCCGGGGTTAATATGTTTCCACATAATAACCCTTTAGGAAAAGCCTTGTCCAAAAGTCTAGCGGAGTTTCCATAATCCCAACGGACTTAACCGCGATTTGTGCATTAATTTGGAGAAATAAGTGCCAATATGCTAATCACTGCTGTATAAGTAGTCGAATCTGGAGGGGAAAAGGGCCTAAACTTATTTGTTTTGCAGAAATAAGGCACGAAGTCCCCAGGTTCGGCATGGTCCAAAGAATACCACCATTGTTGTTTGATTGGTGGGAGGACCTTCCGCCAAGTGACAAAGACCATGTGAAAAGGGTCCCCGTAAACTTACCCTCTTTACTGGATATCCAACCAAACAATATGTTGATCGAAGCGGCCACTATGTTTTGGGATGAAGAAAGGTTCGCGTTCCGTTTTGGAAACATAGAAATGACTCCTCTCATGGAGGAGATAGGGGGATTCGCCGGATTACCTTGAGATAGTCCGGGTTTATTGGTGCCAGAAAATCGTGCCGCTAGGGGTTATTGAAAATGATGGGTCTGAAAAAGAATGATGATTTGGAGTGCCTGAAGGAGTCCTACATACCCTTTGACTACCTCTATGAACGATATGGTCATAGGAAATCCTATTGTATCTTCCATGATGAACTCTGTATCACTTCCTTGGGTCATATTCACCGCAGGTTTTTTGTGTTTGTTGTTTGCTTCGTGGGTATGATAGTATTTCCAAGAAAAGTAGATAGGATTCACACTAGACTGGCTATGGTAGCCAAAAACTTAATGGAGGGGATCGAGGGGAAAACATATACCATTGTCCCTATGATTATATCTGACATTTACCGAGCCTTGGACCGCTTCCAGAAGGGATTCAAACACTTTGAGGGTTGTAATCTGCTACTACAGGTTTGGTTATTGGAGCATCTCCAAAGGGGAGAGTTTCCACGAAGGGTGTGGAATGATCATATAGCCTTCCATCACCCTAAGAGAATGACTTACATCCTAGACAGGTTTGCTCAACCGGAAAATGCTACAGAATGGGCGCAGTGTTTTGACAATTTGACTGAGGACTAGGTTCAATGGATGTTCGAATGGTTCCCTACCAGTGAGTTCATCATCAGATCTAGGGACGCTCCGCACCTGGTGTTGATTGGGTTAAGGGGCATATACCCTTATATTCCCGTCAGGGTTATGAGACAGGCAGGCAGGAAGTAAGTCATACCACGAGTTTCTAAAATGAGTCATTACAGGGTAGATTTTTAGGATGACGACATCCCATACAAATATGAAGCTTAGCATATGTGGAACCTAAAGATTATTGTAGAAAGGGACACCATCGAGCCAGATAGGTATCACGACGGGCATGTATTTTTTTACCTATCATAATTGGAAGACAGCATAGCAGGGATAGTTGAGCCGGGAATCAGTCGGGGAAACGACGTCATAGACGAAGTTGCTAAAGCCCAAGTGAAATACAATAAACTGTGCAAAAGTTCTCATGAGTCCGAGGCCGAGCATCTGGAGCAACACAAGACTGATATGGAACTGATCAATGAATGGAGGGAAAGGGCTATCAAATCTAATGAAAGGCTGGAATATTTGGAGCAGGGTCTGATGGAGCTGGAGGGGAAGACCAGGAAAAGAGTCGCCGACTGTCGGAATGCTGAGGGAAATGAAGGAGGACATCTAGCGAGAGTATACCTGCTGTTGGGCATGCACGACCTGGGGAACCTGATCGATGGATCCAAGAAGATCAAGACTGGGGAAGGTCTTTCTGGGACCAAGTATATTAGATTTACCTGCTTTTTTCAAATGTAATAAGGTTGAGTACCATTAATGACTTATCTTATTTAGTGTCGTTTAAGATTCATCTACTTTTACATTAATGAAATGTAGAAATTATTGGCACTAAAATTCTCCAAAATCAACTTGTCGCTAGGCCTACCTTGGGCACAATGAGGCTCCCAAATTAGGACGCGAATATACATTCGCACTATGTGTTTAAATTTTGCAAATACTCTTTTTGGAACCTTTACTGACTTGGTTACCTTTTGTTTTTCTTTCCTTTTTGATTATTCCCATTCCCCAAGGTTGGTTCATGCATACTGGCATCATCAGCTTATCATACCAGATCCAGGGGCTATCCACCTTCTCCTCCTCCAAGTGTACCGAAAGGTAAAGGGAAAGCTAAAATGGATGATACGAATGACATCAGAACAGACAACACTGCACATGTTGAGAATGTGGAAACATCCGATGGTCGGGGCACTCAAGCCCCAAATGATTTGGTTTTACGGCTTGAGCAGAAGATACTTGCACTACAGGACGAGCTTGAGCAGGTCCGTAACTTGGAAAATCTCCTCCTCACATTGAATTTCCCAGACACCCAGAACCCTGCACCACCTCATAACACACCCAACAAACACCCACAGAATCCTACCGGCACCTCACCAGTATACAACCCCTCCTCAAAATCAGCATCTCCCTACTCAATACCCACAAAATACCTATCACACTCCTCAGAACACACCGCAACCTATCCACGAACCCCAGAACTCCACCAATGATCACCGCTACACCCAAAATCCTAGCATTCACCAGAACAACCCTATATACGTAGAAACCTTACCTCACTCCACTTAACCAATCTCCTATACACCAGAATCCGTCGAGAAGGACCTGCTAATCAAAAAATTGGCTGAGGAGCTCAAGAAACTAACAACCCGAGTTCAGGGTGTTGAAGGAGGCAAAGGGATTAAAGGTCTGAATTACGAGTATTTATGCATACAACCGGATGTGGAACTGCCGGAGGGTTACAAACCTCCCAAGTTTGAAATGTTTGATGGAACGGGTGATCCCAAGGTTCATTTGAGAACCTATTGTGACAAGCTCATAGGGGTTGGAAAAGACGAAAGGATTCGCATGAAGCTATTTATGAGAAGCCTTACTGGAGATGCCCTGTCTTGGTATATAAGCCAGAATCCCAAGAAATGGGTTAATTGGGTGAGCATGGCGTCAGATTTCATGGATAGGTTCAGATTCAACATGGAGAATGCACTGGATGTTTTCTAGATCCAGAACCTCAAGAAGAAACCAACTGGACCTTCCACGAGTGTGCTACTCGGTGGAGGTCAGAAGCAGCAAAGGTCAGGCCGGCGTTAGATGAGGATCAGATGAACAAGTTCTTTGTCGGGTCGTAGGATCCGCAATATTACGAAAGGCTAATGGTTATTAAGAATCATAAGTTCTCCGATATCATCAAGATCGGAGAAAGGATCGAAGAAGGTATTAAAAATGGAACGGGTGACGAATTTTGAGGCACTGCAGGCCACGAACAAAGCATTACAATCAAGCGGCATATCAAAAAAGAAAGAAGTGGGAACAGTAATGATTCCACAAGGCCCAAAAACTCCATGTGTTTACTAAACACCTCCACCCACATACCAACCATCACCTCCCAGATATTCCCAACCTGCTACTGCCTACCACACCTATAACACCCAACCATCCTATTATCAGTCACCTCCAACTCATACAAACTACCAGAAACCCAGGCCTAATTTTGACCACAAACCACCCAGACAGTACACCGCCATTACTGAACCCATCGACCAGTTATACGAAAGGTTGAAAGGCGCTGAATATGTCCCTCTATTCCCACTGTGGAAATGGAGAATTCACCTCAATGAGTCAATCCAAACAAGACCTATGCATATCATTTTGGCATGAAGGGACACACTATTGATGAGTGTTGCGCCTTGAAAGACAAGATACAAACACTAATTTATAGTAAGGTCATACATGCAAAAGAAGTTGAACCCAAGTCCGCAACAATCCTCTACCGGATCATAGGGGTAGAGGGGTCAATGTGATATAAACTGATGAAGAGTGGGATCCCGAGGGATCAATCGGACTTATTCGAGAAGGTGATGATCCTAAGAAACCTGCAGTCACACTCAATCCTATTGTGTTGCAGGTACAGCCGCCAGTTTTAGTCGAGGTAGCCGCATCGATTCCTTTAGAAGTAGAAGTAACGCCACCTACATCAATAGTCACTACATTTAAAGTAGAGGTAGCCATAGCTTTCGCTGTAACAGTGGCATCCACACTACCCTTCAGCTCCAATGTTGTACCTTGGGATTATGTGGTCAAGGCTAGACGAAAGGAAAAGTCAAAGACAGAAGAATCAGGCGCTGCACAAGGAATGACCAGAACAGGAGGGGTTTATATACCTGAGCATTTGGGAGAGACCATTAAGCAAGCTTCTAAAAAATAACCCGTCAATGAAACTGGTCCAGACGACCTTTGGAGGAAAGTACAAGCAAGGGAGTATTCTGTTGTTGATCATCTGAACAAGACTCCCGCCCAGATATCCATCCTGTCATTATTGCAAAATTCTGAAGGACACAGGAATGCTTTGATGAAGGTGTTGAATGAAGCATATGTTCCAAACAACATCACCATTGGGGAGATGGATAACATGGTAGGAAAAGTATTGGAAATCCATAAGATCGCCTTCCATGAAGACGAACTTCCACGGGAAGGGTTAAGTCACAAAAGGGCACTGCACATCACAGTGCAATGTGAAGATAAGTTCATCGCTAAAGTTTTGATAGATGGAGGATCCAGCCTCAACATTTGCCTGTTGACAACTCTGAAGAGGTTGGGAAAAGGTTTACATGAGATACGAGCAGGGACTATGAATGTGAAAGCATTCGGTAGGTCTCAAATGGCCACGGTTGGAGAAACCAACCTATGCTTGCAAATGGGTCCTACCTGGTTCGATATTGAATTCCAGGTACTAGACATATCTGCCTCCTACAATCTGTTGCTGGGACGACTTTGGATACACACTGCTGGAGTTGTTGCATCCACATTGCACCAAGCGGTAAAATTTGAGTGGAACCATCAAGAAGTGATCATCCATGGAGATGGGAGCAACCTATTTACACCAGTCATACTATTCCGGTGGTTGAAATCAAAAGGAAGTTAGGCGGAGAAACCTACCATCACATCGAGCGTGTTAACACAATTGAAGAGTATAAATGGTGGAGTAGCAAAATAGAGAGTTACTGGCATGGCAAGGGTAGGAACCTAGCAGGGGTCTCGATAAAAGCCTTCAGGGTATCTCAAAGCCAATACAATTGAAACTCCATGGTACAACCTTTGGGCTAGGGTATCAATACACCTGGCAGGAATACGATGATTGGTCTCCACCGTGGCGTGGTCCATACTACCCTCTTGAGCAACCCATGTCGCACTTGAGTCAGACCTTCCGTCAGGATGATATCATATGGGGTCAGATAAAGAAGAAGCATTAGCAGCATTGAGGAATTTGTTCTTGGAAGATGATGATATGGACTGTTGTGTGATGGTCGAGGAGGAGGAGAAAGAAGGCCCTACCATCCAAGTTGTGGAGAGATGAGCATTCCTCAAGAACTGGACTGTTAAACCATCAAGGGCCCGACGAGTCCCGGGGTAGCAAGGCTGAATAGCATTGTTTACTTTTCTAGAAAATGATTTCCATTTTTGCACTTTTTCTTTTGTCCTAAATAATATTTTTCAATATTCCAAAAATGTTATTTGAGTTATTGAAAATCATTTGTTTGACATTTTTTAAATAGCTTGATGTTTTATTATCATTATTTTTCTTTCATATATTTGTCCCTATAGTATTACTATTTCTTATCTTGATGAACCGACAACTATGACATGTAATGAGACAACGCAACAAAAGGACAGCTATTCAGAAGACGAAGAATAGAAGAGGATGTAATACCTGAAGAGATCATCAGAGAAGTAGAGATTTTTGAGAACAACTGACCCTTATATACTGGGATACCTTACCATAGTCCGCACATCAACTGGGGCAACCCCTTATCTACTGGTTTATGGCACTGAAGCCTTCATTCTTGCCGAAGTGGAAATTCCTTCCTTGAGAATCATACAAGAAGTCGAACTCAGCAATGCATAATGGATAAGGAGTCTCTATGAGAAACGCCCTCAGACGGGAAAAGGATGAATGCAGTATGTCACGGTCAGCTTTATCAGAACAGAATGTCCAGAGCCTTCAACAAAAAAGTTAAGCCAAGATAGTTCGCGTCGGGGCAACTAGTGCTGAAAGATATTTATGTATCAAGATGAAGCCAAATGGAAATTCTCTCCCTAATGGCAAGGTCCTTACATGGTTCATAGAGTATTGACAGGTAGAGCACTCATATTCGCCGAGATGGATGGGGAAATTTGACCAAAGCCTATCAACTCAGACGCAGTCAAAAGATATTATGTGTAAACCATTTTTGCTTCTTCATATGATGTAAATTGAACTATGCTCAACCTGATTCCCGTTTAAGAGGGGATACGTAGGCAGCGCTGTGGGTTCGATCAAAATTCAATAAAATCTCTATTTCCCCACAATCAAAAACTGGGGCAGAATTTTGAGGAGGACCCACAAAATTCTGAAGCAAGTTCAGCCAATCGCAGTGCATGGAGCAGTTAGTAAAGTCATCTAGTTAACTGGGGCAGAATTTTGAGGAGGACCCTCAAAATTTTACGGCAGAAGAAGTCGCAATGTCTCTGATTGTGGCACAGTTACTGGTTCATCTAACTAAATTCTAAACAATATACTACTATGTATTTTGAAATTATGCACGCATGCTTTTGAAAAAGAAATTTTGCTTTAGCCAAATGCTACCCTAATAGCTTGAATGGGATCTTCAGACAAAGCGCAACAAATCGAGCAAGAAAAGGCACGAACCAACATCCCCCCACACAAACTCACAAATTTTCTTTGGATACAGGACTATATCATCATGATAAACACCATCATAACGACACAATCTCTATGCATGAAATACATTGTCACCTAAGAATACTTCACTCTTACTCTTCTCTCTGCATAGGACTAAACATTGTACCCAATCTTGCATAAAGCTAAGAATTGCCTTCTCTTTGCATGAGACAAATCTCTGTATTAATCCTGCATGAGGTTAAGCCCTGCCTCCCGTTTGCATAAGGCTAAGAACTGCCTTCTATTTGCATGAGACTAAGAATTGTCCCGAGTCTTAAATAAGGCTAACCACTGCCTTCTCTTTGCATGAGACTAAGCTCTGTCTCAATCCTGCATGAGGCTAAGCCCTGCCTCCTATTTGCATAAGTCTAAGCACTGCCTTCTATTTGCATAGGACTAAGTATTGTCCTGAATCTTGCATAAGGCTAATCATTGCCTTCTCTTTGCATAAGACTAAGCTCTGTCTCAATCCTGCATGAGGCTAAGCCATGTCTCCCGTTTGCATAAGGCTAAGCACTACCTTTTATTTTCATGGGACTAAGCATTGTCCTGAATCTTGCATAAGGCTAAGCACTGTTGTCATCATCCAAAATCCTATAAAAGGTCGTGATGGCGCCGGACACCTCTGTCACGCAAGCCAACACTAAAAGTTAATTAAATTTCTATTTTAGTATTTTGAAACCATTACTTTTCATTACATTATATAATAATCAATAAACTTTACTGAGTAAATAACTATGTCTTAAAAAATTTAATTAACAAATAAATCCCAAAGTCATCCTAGAACCCGGTGTCACAAGTGCATGAGAAATTTTTAGGAAACAAAGGTAATACAATAACTGTCCGAAATACAAATTGGACAGAAAAGAAAATACAATACTCTGAAGGAGACTCTACTGGATGTGGGCCATCTCGGCGGATGCAGCTCACCGAAGTCTCCATATCAACCATGTCGCTACACCAAACTAGGCCACTAGACATACATGTGCATGTGCAACAAAATGCACAGCAAGTGTAGTATGAGTACAAAAACAACGTGTACCCAGATAGTGACGAGAGGTCGACTTTAACACTTACTAAAGGTCAAATAATATCAGATACAGTAATGAAATGAATAAGTACGAAACATGGAAAATATATGAAACAACAGGTATAAGTTACGTGGTACGTTTCTTTTTTTTCACAACTTACTCAACTAGCAAGTTCCCTCCGTACCGGAGCATATACATAGATACAACGGATTTTCTTAAAGAGGTTGTCATACTTAAAATAAGGGAAAGACCTTAGATATGCTGGCTTCTAGCCCAAATATTAAACGCAATTCCATGAGGATAATTTATATATAGGAAATGCCGAGGCGTACGGTCCGATCCAACATAAAAGTAAATTGTGCACTGCCGAAGGGTCAAACGGTGCGAACCATAGATGCATCTATTAACCTGTCGAGGCGAATAGCCCGCTCCCATGAGAGTATGGTACATAAATCCTGCCAAGGCGAACGGCCCGATCCCATAAGAGTGTGGTAGGAGGACTTACTCCGCTTGGCAATAATACATGCGACGCGGTTACACATAGATTTCTCGAGTTATTAAAGTATTCTTCCATTTCTTTTCAAAACATGAATTTTCAAGATTCCCATTTTTATAACAATTTTTGATTTATTTCAAAAATATTTAATGAGTATGCTCAATCCAGCTTCTTCTCAAAGCAAACAATAAACACAAGCCAAATATAATAACAACAAAGGATGATGTAATCCTAAAACTACCCGTACATAGGCATAACTAGTAGCTACGTACGGACTTTCGTCACCTCGTGCGTACGTACCCCCCCACAAATAATATCACATAATTAACTATTTCACCTATGGGGACAATTTCCTCTTACAAGGTTAGAAAGGAGACTTACCTCGCTCTGAAGTTCCATAACCGGCTTCCAAGCCCTTCCGATGACTCAAATTGATGCACAACGCCCCAAATCTAGACAAAAATTGTGCAAACCCATAAATATATACTCAAATACTCATTATAATCCAATTTATAACAATTTGTAACCCCGATCGAAAAGTCGATTAAAATCACCCATGGGCCCACGTGCCCGTATTTTGAAATTTTTCGAAGATAAACTTTACCCACATCCTCATTAACTCAAATCTATAATTTACTTTCAATATCATACCCAAATTTGTGGTCAAAATCCAAAAATACCAATTTATAGGTTTTCTACCAAAACCCAAGTTTTCACTAATTTCCATGAATTTCCATGTTAAAATATATATATATAATCCAAGTATTTAACTTGCAATAGGTGGGAATCACTTACCTTAACATATATGATGAAGATGGAGCTCCAAAATCGCCTCTAGGTCATCTCCCATGGAGGAAATGAGATGAAATGAGCCAAACCCATTTGTTTCAAACTTATACACTGCCAGGAAACTCTTCTTCGCGTTCGCGGGCCTCCACTCGCGTTCGCGAAGAACAAAAATTCTCGAAAAGCCATTCCAAACTCTTCTCAAACAGCTTCTAGTATTATGGTCATAAATTTTTTTCAAATAGATCCAAATGATAAATGGTTTGATTTTATGAAAACTAGACTTCAGGATCTACAACTTTCATGTTTTGGTTATCTCCCAAATCCATATAGATTTCGAGATATAAGCTGCCAAAGTCAGCCCTGTGCAACACAAATTTCTTCTTCATCTTCCCAGACACCATGTAGTTTACTAGCCATAACTATTTGTAAACAAATCCAGATGCTAAATGGTTTATTTTCTAGAAATTAGACACAAAGGGCTATAACTTTTGTTTTTACATAATCTCATAATTCCTTATAGATTGCGAGATATGAGCCTCCGAAGTCAGACATGCGTAACAAATATTTTCTTCTTCGCGAACGCAAGGCTCCCTAGGCGAACGAGAAGAACAAAGTCCCTGAAGGCAAATCATTCATCGCGAACGCGAAAGGATCCTCCCGAATGCGAAGAACAATACCAGACACCAGCATCAGCAATTGCAAAATAGCCCGAAATAATCTGAAACCACCCCGAAACACACCTGAGGCCCCCGGGACCCCGTCTAATCACACGACCCAGTCTCATAACATCCTGCGGACCTGCTCGAGTCAAACAACACCAAAACCATGAATCACACTCCAATTCAAGCTTAGTCAACTTTAAAATTTTTAACTTCTACGTTCGATGCTGAAACCTATCAAATTACGTCCGATTGACCTCAAATTTTCACACAAGTCATATTCGAGATTACGGACCTACTCCAACCGTCGGAATCGAAATCCGACCCCGATATCAAAATTTCCACTTTCGGTCGAACACCTCAAAAACCATCAAATTTCTAACTTTAGCTAAATGACCCTAAAATGACCTACAGACCTCCGAATCCACTTCCGGTCGCGCTCCCAACACCAAAATCACCATACAAAGCTATTCCCAGACTCGAAATTTCAAACGAACATCGATAATATAGAAACACACTTCAACCCAAATTTATGAATTTCTTCCAAGAATGTTAACTTCCACAATAAGCGCTGAAACGCTCCCGGGTCATCGAAAACCCGATTCGAACATACGCCCAAGTCCGAAATCATCATACGAACCTGCCAGAACTTTTAAATCCCGATTCCGAGGTCGATTACTCAAAAATCACAACTCAACCAAATTCTTCTAACTTAAAGCTTCCGAAATGAGAATTCTCTTTCCATATCAACTCTGAACTTCCCAAAATTCAATTCCGACCATGGGTGCAAGTCATAACACCTGAAGTGAAGCTTCTCATGGCCTCAAACCACTGAACGACGCGCTAGAGCTCAAAACGACCAGTCGGGTCGTTACATTCTCTCCCACTTAAACATACGTTAGTCCTCGAACATGTCAAGAACTGCTCCGGAGTTGTCCAAAATCACTATTTAACACCTCGTGCACCTGCTTGTGCTACCACAACCTAGTTGAGTACATTTGCTCGAAAAAATATGAAGATTTCCCTTTTTACTTAGCCAAATAAGCCTTAGAGCCAAATTCCAACACTCGGAATTCTCTACTAGGTCTGCTTCCAACATACGAACACAGTATCAATCACCACACGATGTACCAGAATATGATTGCATGTTTTTGATGAACTAAAACCATACACCACATATTTCACCTAACCATAATAACATTCTCTGATCTTAATAGACAAAATTCCATGAATCTGATACTCCCAATGCATCTCATGGCCTATATACATCTTACCCCAACTTTTACATAACCGCTACGACGAACGAGATGTGTAGAATTTCATAACCAACTGCAGAGTTAACAAATCATTGAACCTCTCCTCTCGACTAGAATCATCACCTCATTATGAACCAAATAATGGTATTTGTTCTTTAATACACATCATATGATCTGATGGCACTGATCTTAGATCCATTAATCTCTTCTCTCCTGTCTAGCTAAAACCTTGTTGATCTACCATACTTTAGCTTGCGACATACGCATATCTATTTATACTACTCCCAACCTTCATTTTAACATGCTAGCACCATAGATTTCCTTCCATGCCTTCTCAGTTGTCTTTGAATGTAAGCAATTACTTTTCCCGGTTGTTCTGTCACTTGCTGCATAGATTCTTGGCTTATCTTAGTGCCCACGAATACGGTACTTCCTTGTAACTCATATGATCTCAATTATCAAATTTTGGTTTTTTTTGTCCCGTACATTAGCCACGATAGGTGCCATTTTCTTGTGGAGTGCATACAACATTATAGTGAGACTGATTTTAGAAGACCATTTCTTCTTTAGGTCAATATGCTTATGTTGAAGCCTTTTTCCTTATTTCCTCAGCTAGTCTTTCGTTGCAGTGCTTAGGGAAGAACTTCTGACTCTTATAAAGTTGCGACCTTATTACATTGTATACCCCACGGTATTCCTGATGTTCTTACTCGCCTATCATTATCATTAGTTACTTACCTCCATGCCCTTGTGCTCGTAGGGTTGCTTCTGAATTGAAATTTCAGTTGTCTCCCTTGTGGCACTCTTTTATATTTCCATAACACTTACATTGTACCTTCTACTACCTCAACTCATGTCTGAATATTTCTCGAGGATTACGATGTCGTATCTAAGAGAATGAATTTCCTATGCTGGGTTTCACCACGTTTATCTTGCATGATCTACTGATTTGTCTGTATCCTCCTATCTAGCTATATCTAGGCTATTCCTCAATCATTTTAGGTAACGCATCTTGGGTTATGTCATTTTTCTTAACTTACCTCTCGTACGGGATCCTTATGTATCAAGTGTGCATTCACACTTATTTATCAATATCATCGAGTGTGAAACCCTTATTTATTCTCCTCGGCGTCATGCTTGCATAATATTCTGGAGTCATATTATATCGGTAGGATATAAACAAATAAAATCCCATTCCTTTCACCTTTTTATCGCATTCTTCCTTTACCAATCGATTTTTACCTCTTCCTCTTTGGCATTTTTTTTTCACATATTACTCGCTTTGTGGTAACCCTTCTACACCAGGGATAATTGAATTTCTTACACATAAGGGTGACACCTGGTGTAACTGGCACATTTAGTCCCTTGAGCTTAACTCTGCTCATAGTTCTTGCTTTAGGAAAGCGTCTTCGTGAATGACCTTTAAAGGTTATTCTTCTATTGTTCATTCTATTATTGTCGAAACACTATCTTTGAAACGGTGCCGATTATTACTAATTCCTTTGATCCCTAATTCATGTTCGATTTTTTTTTTTTTTACTATCCCATACTAATTTCTATTACTGAGGGGTCTAGCTTTTACTTCTGGTTATCACGTTAGAGTCACGAACTTATTTCTCTAAATGAGGATGTGACTTTATGACTATGCTCTTCTGTTGCCTCGTGACCTGTTACCTCTTGCCTTTTTCTTCCCTTAACTATAGATTCGGTAATACTGTCATTTTTTATGATCTACTGTTGTCAAACACGTATCACATCTTACTCATAATGCTTTCCTAACTCTCTTCTCATTTCCATGCTAACATTTATGTCTACCACTTTATTCTAAAAAATCCACACAAACGTTCCTGAACTTTTAGCTCCCCCTACTTCATCTCACCGGTTCTTTGGGACGCCTAACATTCTCTTTTTTTTTTGTTACTAGGGGTTGGAGTCATACTAAAGTAAATATTTATTCCTTGTAGGATCCCGCTGTCGATCTTCTGAAATTTTTGAATATTCTAGTATCCATATATGACTGTACTATTCTAGAGTTTACCATATGGGTCTCTCACAAGGAGATCTATTACCATATTTGCACTATCTTTTGGAAATGTTAGCTAATGATAATAATCATCCACCAATTTGGGTTACGCTAACCCCAGATAGATCCTGATATCCCGTCCTTCTCTTAAATTATTTCATTTAGCTCCCATAGGGCATAATTGAGACGGGTATGGCCAATTGTACATACCTCTGTTACAATTGTAGGTAATTCAATATGCTTGTATTTCTCTGCTTGAATCGTGAATACTGACAATCTTCATTAACTGGGCACCTTGTACCCTTCTTCATCCTGCTTCTTTTTCTTGTTGAAACTTGTATCTATCTTCTGAATCTCACATTTCTTTTTACCATATGAGTAGATAGATATTCTTGCCTTAGAGCTCCTTATTAAGAAATTTACACATCTTAGTACACACATGATCTGTTGAAGACCTTACATTTATTCATCATAGGCATCATGCAAAATCGAGTTCATCTGACTCAACTCTTTCACAGCTACATGCAATCCCTTACACCCTGTCTTTCTAGATGTATGCATCGTCGTATGATAAATAAGATAGAATTGAGGAAATTGAGTTTTTACGACTGAGCTCTACCACACGATCTAGAGTAAGAAGAAAGAGTGACAATCCTAAATGCCCTGCAACCTCCTGCTTATAAGTGTGGTGCACAACACACCCATAAACAAAACTCTACTAGACACGACTTGTGGACTCCCTGGGATACGACCTGCTCTAATACCAAGCTTGTCACGCCCTAAACTAGGGAGGCACGACTGGCACTCGATACTATATTCGATCGGGTTAACCATTAAACATACTAGCTAACTAAACTAGGGGCCCAACAGATCGGGCAGCGCAAAATCTGAAATACTAAGCCTGGACCGTTAAGGTCATGACCTGAATAACAATAAGCCATACAAACAAAGGTAGACAAGACAAAAATAATAAAGTACTAGTTGGCCGATGAGGCCGCGACTGAAAACATACATGCCTACATACATATGTATACATGCCAAGCCTATGGGCTGGAGACTGAAAGCTGCAAAAAGACCCAGAATACTGTGTCCGCAATAGCCTCTAAGAGTGTCATAAGCACTGTCGGGAAAAGGCCCCGACTATACCCAAACTCTACAATAAAAGTAACCATCCTATGAAAGCTCCAGGAAGAGGTGGAGCTTACCAACTCGCAGCTGAACCCCGAAATCCTAGCGGAGGGGTCGATCAGAGACCCTACCTGGACCTGCACGCACGAAACAAAAATGCAGTGTCCCCAGGCAACGGGACATCAGTACGAATGAAAATGTATTGGTATGTAAGGCAGAAAGTAGAATCATACATAGCTAATGTAAAAAGGGTAATAGAGATACCACCTGACACTGAAACTCTGATAGCCTCCATGGCCGACATCCGACCTCATAGTAATCAAATATGCATGGTATGCTCGCGTAATTGTATGTCGTGAATACATATATATTGATTCAAATGCATGACATACCCAACCAAATGCTAGCAATGGCAGTCTCTCCCGGTAGCTAATCGGTATCATATTGCCAACCTGTAGCCATATGTACATTATATATAGCCTTTCGGGAAAATAGGCCCCTTACCTCCGATTATAGCTCGAAGTCCATGGATAATATGCCATGTATGATATGAACTTTAAATGCACATAATAGGCCATAACAAGAACTTAGCCAATCTTGGCTCATTGGTACTCTTATTCTCATAATCTCATAATCACCTTCGTATCGCATACAAATATCTCGTGGAACCTCATATGTCTTTCTTGAATAAGCTTGAAAACTTAACTCGACTTTTAGAAAGATAACTTAACTCTGAAGATGTTCATAAAAAGCTTAAGGTGCTTCACTTAGTCCTTATACCTGATTTCTTGATAATTAGTAAAAGAAAGTATTTCAAAAATCAAGTGTTTTAGTAGTTTAAACATAAAAATTATATTTGAGATTTTTGGAAATCGATGTATCACTTTAGAGATTTTAAAATACACTTTAACAAGGAAGAAGGACTGATCGCAAATACTAAATGCCTTTATTTTTAAGTCACACAACCCAAAGATGAATAAGAATTCATATATATGGACATATAGTTAAGAAAGCCGACAAAATGACATATATAGATGTCAAATACCCTATTTAACCGAACGAGTGGAATATCAACCTAATAGCATAATTAAAATACTTTATCTACGATCCCAGTGCCTTTCACAGAAGGTCTTTCTAGCAATAGAATAGTAAAATATCACATTTGGCGTCTTAGGAATTTTCCAGAATTCGTGCTAAAAGGAAAGACGGAGCATAGCCTTAACATACCTCTCCAACGAACGTCAGAATGCCTGTAGTTCCTTCATAAAAGTTGTTCCTTACATCCTAAGCTTCGCAAACACTATATGTATGCAGCTTATACGTACCTATAATTGAGTTTAAATCGGCAGATTTGCCATATGACCCTAACTTGACGAAACGTCCATAGAACTTTGTAAAAACGATCATAAAAGAGTTCCAAGATGATTACCTTGGCAAACCAAGTATAAAGCCTGAATAACCAGCAAGAACAATAAATTCCTATCTTCCAAAAATATCTCCAAACACAGCTAATATAAGGGGGAAACGATTGCAAAGCGTAGAGTTTGCATTTCTATGCACGGGGGCAAACTTTAACGATAGAAATCGTTAAAAATGCAACTGAATCACTCAAGAACACCATGGGACCTTATCTTCAGCTTGCTCACTATTTTGGGACTAAACTGAAATATTTTGGGGTCTTAAAAGTCGAATTTACCGACTTATACCACTTGTTTGACCCGACCCGGTTCGCGACCCGGTTTCAGCCCGGACAGTCCGCGGTAAAACAGTCATAACGTTTTACTCCAATGTCGGTTTGATGTGATGTTTTTATGGTTGCATACTAGACTAAGAGACCTTCGATTTGGTAGGTTTTGGGTCCCATAAATCTTTATATATTGGGAGAAATGATTTGATACATTTGACCCAAAGTTTAAAAAATTTATTAATGTAACTTGTGAAGACCTATTTTAACTTTTGTTCCACAACTTGCTTGACTTCAAAACGTAGAACACGAATATCATATGACAAAATTAATTCATAGAATAACCTCCTTATAATTTAATGAACCATAGTCTCACCCTAAAGTACATGTTGTAACATTCCAAACTCGTCGACTTTTGACAAAACTTATTTTCTTCAGTTGGTTTAGCTTCTAAGCTTTCCAACCCTCTTGGTACTCGTTATTCATGATCTTAAATATTTGTAACCTACAAGGTAACATGATTAACTTACTTTATATGCTTCCAAATATAATCTAATTTCTGAGCTTACATCAATTGACTTACGACGTACTCTCACGTACGAAAACATGGGGTGTAACACTATACATAAGGAAAACGAACTCTGGGAGGAACTACTCAACTCACTCACTAATATGAACTTCCCTTAAAAACTGGGAAACAAAACACACAAAAATATAATATAGAAAACCGTACTCAACATCACACTGTTGTGGCGTGCAGCCCGATCCAAATAACATACCCGTGGCGGCGTGCCACCCGATCCACACATAAAGTTCACATAAGGAGATACACACCAAACTAAATTGTTCAGTACTACAAAATACTGAATAACGGTCACAAGCAACGCTAAGTGCACAATACCATCACCGGGGAGACATATAGCGCCAGAAGCTACAAAACTCAAGCACAACTGAGGTGCGATATATGATCTGAATCTCACAAGCCATCCTGCTCATATAATACCATCGCTACGCGGAATCTCAACACATAAGAAAATTATCAATTCGTTGCATAACTCATACGGCACAATATAGTATCATATAAAATAGCAGACGCCGAAATAACACCCAACGTTCTAATACTCCTCCACGAGGAGCGCGATACTGAAATGAACACCTCTGGCTGATATAGAGCCCGTATTCATATTTAAATCCATCCACAGACCTCAAGCCGATTTTGATCGCACCGTACTAGGCTAATAACCTTTCATTGGTCTCTAATAACCCTTTTTTTCCCATAACACACAAGAACAACCATCATAATCAGAGCAAACTTCCACAGTCCGCAAGCAAATGAACCGAGCGCTCTTCAAGCATAAATTCTCAAATAAGCGATATTACACCATTCTTCATACTTGGTTTAAATCTTCAATCAATCAAGTGACTACAATGTCACAATTGTATAATCTTCCAGCGGTAACGCTCCCACGACCTTTCACATAAGGTAACAAGTCTGCACATCCATACCACCGGCTACATTAACGCTGTAAAGAAAATCAAGAATCCATAACCAGGATGCAAAGCCTCTTTCACAAAACACTAGTCTCAGGTGACGCTATAGACAACACCAGCTTACTCTAAACATCTAAATACTTTCCTGCCCATCCGAGCTCGTGACATTCTTGTCAACACCAAACTACAACCTCGATTCTCAACTTTCAATTCCATACCGCTTACTGCGCATGACATGCCAATATGTGACAACACAAGAATTTCGTCATAACCCTTGAACCACTATTAGGTTGAACATTTCATCATATATAAACTTTTTACCTAACTTATTCTAAGAGAAGCACAACAATACGCGAGTGAATTATCATAACTGTAGAACATGCAAATCCTCAAGTACACTGCCCTTCCAAGATCCACCTACACATCACAGACCATAATACCTAATTACCCCCAAATAAAACCAATTACGGCGGCCGTCAAGCCTCGCACGTACCGCCACAAATCACATGCATAATCTAATCACGCTGGAGGTATTGATCACTGCCACCATCATGCCAATTCAACCATAGCTAACAGAGCTGACTTTTTCTAACTTATCATTAACTTGTCTTAGAAATAATGATAACTCCACTCCACACATAATGACTCAATCTGCACTCCTCCCGAGTAGCCTTGTATCATGAGACATGTTGTCTCAAATCCCACAAACCATCTCAAACCCTCCTTGTGCGCATGCTCGCATCCTCAACTGATACACCTATTCCGAAAATTCCTCTACGAATCCGAATTCATTTTCCCCTCATTCCTCCATATACTACACTGCAAGCCAAAGATAACATAGAACACTCCAAGCCCCTTTTTCATAATCCGCTGCAAAAGCTTGATTATTAACCATACTGTGGGCTTGAAATCCTTGGGCACCGCATTTTAACTTTTGAATTCACTAGGACTATTGTTGAGAGTCACCCACTTTGACTTGGTCCCGAATATAATCAACTTCAAGGCTCTTCTAGCACATGAACTGATAAGGCCCAATATATCACACATACCTCAATCCTTTGCTCAGATCACCACTAATGTTTCCTTTCCCTTAACCAGAAACCTCACAAGTAGATAATCATGCAACCCAATCGTAGGCGGTGAGACTCTCCCACTTAGCTTGAGGCTACTATTACACAACTCTGGAACCCACCAAGATTCTTTCTTCATTGTCGACATGATCGTGAACAACCAACTCGCCCAATTCCTTGAAATTCTTCTGTTAGCATTTCATGAACACTCTAACTCTCTAGAGACATTCACATATTCGACCTCTTACTGGATAGCCCGTAAAACTCTTCGCAAAAGCTTCACCAACCACGCGATCGCTGGCCTACTCACAGGAGTTAACCCATCTGTGGAAATTACATGCTGACATCTTCCAATGTTGATGCACGGGGTACAATCACTACGACATCAGTAACCCATCCTAAGCCCGTTCTCATTCACAAATTGTACCAGTCCGTTCACTCTTTATGGATATCAACTAAATGTGCGACAATACCTTCCAGTTCAAACTTATATTGCATCCTTCTTCATATCAAGCAACTCCTTTCAGTTGCATCCAATCTCCCGCCGTATAATAGCCAATATTTCAAATTAAGCCCGTGGACCCAATCACCGTCCACTAATAATTCCAAATCACTCTAAACTATTCCTCAAAGTGTGCAACTATCCTACAACAAAATCCATATGCTACTCTACCACTCTCCCACTTTGGTCAAGCCCTTTCCTTTAAGAAACTACTCGACTTCTTCTTCTTACACCTGACCTTCTAGAAATTTAACCACCGTAAGACACCTCCCACATGTCCATCATCATCCTTCGCTTACCAATTGTAGCCTTAATTAAAAATCCATCTTTATAGGACACTCCACCAACCCAATCTGAACACTCCAAGTCCGGTTGCCTTTCTTCCGCCGAAAATAAAATACTGAATCTCTGAATCTTGTACTGAGTAAAAATATTTCCAAGTCATTCACTGCTATGACGCATAGACAAGCATCCTACCATTACACCACACTGGGGGATAACAATGCATTACACCACATGGGGGATAACAATGCACGAATCGACATAACGATCAATGCCACAACTCAGAAATTTAAGTAAAACTGATGCTGAACTGAAACGATAGAAAGACCTTCCGCAAGGCAACAACAATAGCCTAATCAGATACACAGGGAGAAGCATCTTGCACCATTACAATTCCTCAATTCCCTTATAACAAGAATTTTGTGTCGCATAAGATTGAATGGAAAGGAAATGAGGGCATAAGCCTCAAAGGAATCAAACCGCATAATGAGGAATCAAGAAGGGAAGTGCTCCTAATATCCCTGTAGCCTCTCGAAGATAAGTACAGACGTCTCTTTACCGATCCGCAAGACTCTACTAGACTTGCCCATGACTCGTGAGACCTAAGGGAACCTAGTACTCTGATACCATGTTGTCAGGACCCAAAATCCTATGAAAGGTCGTGATGGCACCGTACACCTTTATCAAGCAAGCCATCACTAAAAGTTAATTAAATTTCTATTTTAGTATTTTGAAATCATTACTTTTCATTACATTGTATAATAACCAATAAACTTTACTAATTAAATAACGATGTCTTAACAAATTTAATTAACAAATAAATCCCAAAGTCATCCCACAACCGTTTTCACAAGTGCATGAGCAATTTCTAGGAAATAAATGTAATATAATAACTGTCCGGAACACAAATTGGACAGAAAAGAAAATACAATACTCTGAAGGAGACTCTGCTGGTTGCGGGCCGTCTCGGGGGATGCAGCTCATCTAAGTCTCCATATCAACTATGCCGATGCGCCATGCTAGGCCACTAGACATACATGTGCATGTGCAACAAAGTGCACAGCAAGTGTAGTATGAGTACAAAAACAACATGTACCTAGTAAGTATCCCGCCTAACCTCGAAGAGGTAGTGACGAGAGGTCAACTATAATACTTACTAGAGGTAAAATAATATCAGATACAGTAACAAAATGAATAAGTACGAAACTGGGCAAATATATGAAACAACATGTATAAACTACGTGGTACTTTTATTTTCTTTTTTTCACAACTTACACAACTCTCAACTAGCAAGTTCCCTCCATACCGGAGCATATACATAGATACAATGGATTTCCTCAAAGAGGTTGGCATGCTTCAAATAAGGTAAAGCACTTAGATATACTAGCTTCTAGCCCAAATATCACGCAGGATTCCACGAGGATAATTTATATATAGGAAATGACGAGGCGTACGTCCCGATCCAACATAAAAATATACCATGCACTGCCAAAGGGTCGAAAGGCGCGAACTACATATGAATCTATTAACCTGCCGAGGCGAACGGCCCGCTCCCATGAGAGTGTGGTACATAAATCCTGCCGAGAGGAACGACCCGATCCAATAAGAGTGTGGTAGGAGGACTTACTCCGCTCGGGAATCATACATGTTACGTGGTTACACATAGATTTCTCGAGTTATTAAAGTATTCTTCCATTTCTTTTAAAAACATGAACTTTCAAGATTCCCATTTTTATAACAATTTTCGATTCCTTTCAAAAATATTTAATAAGTATGCTCAATCCAGATTCTTCCCAAAGCAAACAATAAACACAAACCAAATATAATAACAACAAAGCATGATGTAAGCCTAAAACTACCCGGACATAGGCATAACTAGTAGCTACGTACGGACTCTCGTCACCTCGTGCGTACATAGCCCCCTACAAATAGTATAACATAATTAATTATTTCACCTATGGGGACAATTCCCTGTTACAAGGTTAGAAAGGAGACTTATCTCGCTCCGAAATTCCATAACCGTCTTCCAAGCCCCTCCGATGACTCAAATTGATGCACAACGCCCCAAAGCTAGACAAAAATTGTGCAAACCCAAAAGTATATACTCAAATACTCATTATAATCCAATTTATAATAATTTATAACCCCGATCGAAAAGTCGATTAAAATCACCCTCGGGCACATTTGTCCGGATTCTGAAATTTTTCGAAGATAAACTTTACCCACAGCCTCATTAACTCAAATATATAATTTACTCTCAGTTTCATGCACAAATTCGTGGTCAAAATACAAAAATACCAGTTTATAGGTTTTCTACCAAAACCTCAAGTTTTCACTAATTTTCCATGAATTTTCATGTTAAAATATATATATAATCCAAGTATTTAACTTGAAATATGTGGGAATCACTTACCTTGACATAGATGATGAAGATGGAGCTCCAAAATCGCCCCTAGCTCGTCTCCCATGGAGGAAATGAGATGAAATGAGCAAAACGCATTTTTTTCAAACTTATACACTTCTAGGAAACTCTTCTTCCTGTTCGCGGGCCTCCCCTCGCATTCGCGAAGAATAAAAATTCTCGAAAAGTCATTCCAAACGCTTCTTAGACAGACTCTAGTATTATGGCCATACCTTTTTACAAAAAACTCCAAATGACAAATGGTTTAATGTTCTGAAAACTATAATTCAATATCAACAACTTTTATGTTTTTCTCATCTCCCAATTACGTATAGATTTCGAGATATAAGCTGCCAAAGGCAGCCCTGTGCAACACAAATTTCTTCTTCATCTTCCCAGACACCCTGTAGTATACCAGCCATAAATATTCGTAAATAAATTCAAATGATAAATGGTTTAATTTTATAGAAACTAGACATAATGGGCTATAAATGTTGTTTTTACATTATCTCAACATTCCTTATAGATTGTGAGATATGAGCCTCCGAACTCAGACCTGCGTAACAGATATTTTCTTCTTCGCGAACGCGAGGCTCCCTAAGCGAACGCGAAGAACAAAGTCCCTGAAGCCAATTCCTTCTTCACGAACGCGTGAGGATCCTCGCGAACGCGAAGAACAACACCAGACATCAGCATCAGCCGTTGCAAAACAGCCCAAAATGATCCGAAATCACCCGGAAACACACCCGAGGCCCCCGGGATCCCGTCCAATCACACGACCCAGTTCCATAACATCCCACGGACCTGCTCGAGGCCTCAAATCACATCAAACAATGCCGAAACCATGAATCACACTCCAATTCAAGCTTAAACTTTAAAATTTTCAACTTCTACATTCGATGTCGAAACCTATCAAATCACGTCTGATTGACCTCAAATTTCGCACACAAGTCATATTCGACATTACGGACCTACTCCAACCTCCAGAATCAGAATCCAACACCGATATCCAAAATTCCACTTTCGGTCGAACTCCTCAAAAACTTTCAAATTTCTAACTTTAGCTAAATGAGCCCAAAATGACCTACGGACCTCCGAATCCACTTCCCGTCGTGCTCCCAACACCATAATCACCATATGAAGCTATTCCCAGACTCGAAATTCCAAACGAAAACACAGAAACACAGTTCAACCCAAATTTATGAATTTCTTCCAAGAATGTTAACTTCCACAATAGGCGCTGAAACGCTCTCGGGTCATCCAAATCCCGATCCGAACATACGTCCAAGTCTGAAATCATCATACGAACCTAACGGAACCTTCAGATCCCGATTCCAAGGTCGTTTACTCGAAAATCACAACTCAGCCAAATTCTTCCAACTTAAAGCTTCCGAAATGAGAATTCTCTTTCCAAATCGACTCTGAACTTCCCAAAATTCAATTCCGACCACGCATGAAAGATAACACTTGAAGTGAAGCTGCTCATGGCCTCAAACCGCTGAACGATGCGCTAGAGCTCAAAATGACCAGTCGGGTCATTACAACCTCCTTCTCTTTGCATGAGACTAAGCTCTCTCTCAATCCTGCATGAGCCTATGCGTTACCTCTTGTTTGCATAAGGCTAAGCACTTCCTCCTATTTGCATGGGACTAAGCATTGTCCCGAATCTTTCATAAGGCTAAGCACTACCTTCTCTTTGCATGAGACTAAGCTCTATCTCAATCCTGCATGACGCTAAGCCCTGCCTACCATTTGCATAAGGCTAATCATTGCCTTCTATTTGCATGGGACTAAGCATTGTCCCAAATATTGCATAAGGCTAAGCACTGCCTTCTCTTTGCATGAGACTAAGCCCTGTCTCAATCCTGCATGAGGCTAAGCCCTGCCTCCCCTTTGCATAAGGCTAAGCACTGCCATCTCTTTGCGTGGGACTAAGCACTGTCCCGAATCTCGCACGAGACTAAGCACTGTCTCTCTTGCACTATTCTCTTCTCTCGGACTAAGCTCTGCCCTCAAATTCATACAAGACTAAGGCCTTTCTTGATTGCTTCTAGCATCATGTCTTTACACCTCATGGGCTGAAATATCGCCTACTTTTCCGAAGGCGTCATATTCTGAAGGCACCATCCTCATAGCCTAAAAACAACATGCCATGTCCTGAGGATCTCTCAAACTTGCACATCATTATTAAAAGGCGTCATGGTTCGGAGGCACCATCTTCGTGGCCCGAGAACATCATTTCATAGCATGTGAATCCCTTACCACATAGTTCATGGCCCGGGACATCATGGTATAAGGACATCATCCTAAACATTCCAAGTACAATTCTCATGGTTTGAAGGGAATTTGTATCATGTATAAATTTAAGCAAGGATATATGCTTGCAGTGCATATTTTGATTTGCAGGTAACCTGATGAGCAACCATAATCCTAACAGGAGCAATACCGCTCCAGTTCCTTCATACTATTTCAAACCTGACATCTCACCGTAACCATTTCACCTATTCAAAACCTTGTATCCGTGTTTGTGATAACTCCATCGATCTATTTCGCCAGTGGATCCAGAACTACATACGACCTGATTCTTGTAAAACTAGGGATATGTAGGTAGCTCTGAAACCAGAGTGAGGCCTATACCTTTCAAATCGCCCTATTCGATCAAAATTGGTCATCATGTCTTTACCCGACAACTCTTTCATCCTTCTCGGGTAAAGAGGGGCAGTTGTTGATACCCAATTTTTCTCTATATTATTTTCAAAAATGCATATATATATATCTTCAAAACAATGCATGAGCATCAATTAATACTTTTCCATAATTTACTGCATTTTAAAAGAATTTTTTTTAATTAAGTTATCCCAGTATTTTATTATATAAATAATTACTAATTGTATCACAAACGATCTTTTAATAATTTTATTACTTAATTTTTCATTATTTATATTTTTAGTAAGTTTTAATTATTTCATGAATATCCATGCTTACATCTTCAGGTTATAATTGCAATAACTTTGCAATAATAGCCTATATGTGCATAATTACTTTATTTTACAAGAAAATGACCTTTTATATTTTTATAATATTAAGTAATTATTTTTAAAAAATCATTTTTTATGCATCAATAGCATTTTTATCATTTATTAGATATTTTTAGAAATTATTTTATCAAGTTAATTGGGTATTTGACAAATAGCCTCTTTTTGTTTTGATATTTTTCGTACCTGGCCCAAATTACTACCCCGACCCAATTAGATTAACCCATAACCCATAACCCTGATCCATACCCGCCCCAATCCAGCTTCAATCCTGGCCGTTGATCTCAAAAGATCAACGGTCCAGGATTTACTTTCAATTTTATTAACCAAATAGCCCCAAACCCTAATCATTCTCTCAAAACAGCCGCCCCTAAATCCCTCCCTCCTCTCTTATCTCTCAACCTACCCCTAACCCTAACCCGCCGTCACCTGAACCCCCTTCGATTCATGGTTTATTCCTTCGATTTTAGGCCTTATCTGGCCTCCTATCTCTACCGGGTGCTCGACTTCCATGTTATCTGACGGAATCTCAAAGATATTTGAACAGACCTGGTTCGATTCCCTATGTCTCTTGGTGAATCCTCCTGTATTCACCCATTGTTTGTGAGTATTATCATTTTTCGTGCTTTCATGGCTTCAAATCTCCGGTCTAAAATTCGATTTTTCTATCTCTGTTTATTTTTGTACAAACTTAACTATTTTTGGCCAAATAGGTTCAGATCTCTTTAGATCTGAAGTGTTTGGAGTTTGTTTACTGGTTTTCCTTTAAGATTCTTTCATTTTTTACCACTATTATTAATCGATATCATTTTTTTCTCTAAAACTAGGGTTTTGATTCTCAATAGCATTTCTACAAATATTTTTAAAAAATGTTTAAATGCTCAACTCCGGCCTTTCTCCTTTAGTGTTCGACTAATTTCTTTGCTTGAGTTTTATCTCTGTGTTTCGATATGCTTAAGGTTTTCCATTATTAGATTATTTATCTCACTGTTCTTGCCCGTTTACTTTGGTTCTGTTAAGTTAACTAATTAATTGATTTACGTGCTTAATTAGGGTCTGAAATTGTGCTTCTTTTCAAATGGATATCGCTCTGAAAGATATTTTATTTATTCTTTCCTTATATGTGACTCATAATTGGTACTGCCTCCCTTAATTATGTTGCTAGCCTGATTTCTGGGTATTGATTACCTAGACCGACCAATAAAGGGTTTTTAGATTTATTGCTTACCTTATTTAACTTCAATCCTTCTTGCTAACTGATTTTGTATGAGATTCCCCCTAGTTTAAGTGATATTTCCCCGGATTTTGTCCTATTAATTGATTGGGTTTAGCCTTAATTAACTGATTGATTGATTTGCATACCTTATTTGTGAACTCTTGATTTTCCTACCTTATTTATTTTACTCTGCTGAATGCTATATAAACCTTTCACCATTCTGATTTTTTAAAAACACATAAAACTCCTACACACACACCTACGCATAGAACCACACACTGAGACACACAAACTTTTACTTGCATACTTACACTCACACAACTTAAGCTCTTTGATTTGCTGCACTGGACTCTTGGGATTCCAATTGTCTTCACCTTCCTGTTTTCTATCTCCTTAACTGGTATGCCTCAATTTCTGTTATCATGTTCTAATTTATATGCCATGTAGTCAGTTTATTATGATTCTGATTCCTGACCATCTATTTCTCAACTACTATGCCTTAGTTCTTATTATTTTGTGTTGTTCCATGCGAGTTATATGAATAGTATATTTTGAATCTCGATGTTTCTGTTTTCCATATAGTTCCTGTTTATTTTCCTAAACTAGCATGCCTCAGTTCCTGTCAACCTACTTTGTTCTGTGTGCTTACCTTAGCATGTTTCCATCTGATTTGTGGTTTCTGTTTACCTCTTTCTAGACTAGTGTGCTTTGGTTTCTGTTCTATGTGTTTTTGTTCAGATACTTCAAACTTCAACATATTTCTGTTTAGTACATGCCTATATGGCCTCACCTAGTGGTAATTGATTGAACTGAGTAATCTTCAGCAATGTTGTTTGATTCAGCTAATTGTCCTATTCTGAACATGTTTAGATACTACAAATATGTGTAGCCAATCATGTTTGTTAGTTCAAAGTGTTCCTGCTCTTTGTAAATCACTCTAAATACCAGTATGAATGCCTAGTCTGAATAAGTGCTAATCTGTTTAAAACTATGAGATTTTTTGTTGATCCAGTTTTGTTTGCAACCATGTGGTCTAAACCTATTCACTTCTGAAAATCAAACTGCTTTTCCTAAAACTGTCCCCTACCCTTATATATTAATGCAAACTTCTACTCTTAGTTATCTAGGGTCCTACCACCCCCAGTGTGAGCACTGCTTAGGGTCCATGAGACTCCTCTGAACTCTGACATACTAGGGATGGTCTTCCAATCTTTCACAATTGTTTCTATGAGGGAGGTTCTGGTGTGAGAACCTTCCTGAGGCCTTTGGGAACTTTGACACACAAGAAGCCCATTTTGTATATTATGGATGGACTATCTGTGGACATCAGACTTGTTTGCTTGAAGGCCTGGCTTCCAGGTTGATGTTGGGCCTGCTAAGGCTCTCTATAGTGTAATGAATAGCTTTATGTAATTCATTCATATTGGTCTGTAATAATGTAATAATCTTTGTGAAAACAAATATGGAGTTATTAGTAAAAGCTGGGGAGGGATTGTTATATATCTTTGTCAGGTTCGGGTAGAAATCATGCCTATAGGTTGTTGTGGTGATTCTTTATGTGTATACCATTAGAAATCATGCCCATAGGATCTTCTCTCGCCGTTTGAAATCTGAAGTTTCATACTTTGCATCCTAGAAATCCTGCGTATAGTTCGTTTATCAATTCTGCACCAAGAGCCCATGTTTTATGCATACTTTCAAATCTCAATGTGCATTAGAGATCATGTAAATAGGAACTTAGTTATGTAACTTAATACACTTGGCTGGCAATTTGTTTAAATTTCCTGCTCACATAGATGTCATGTCTATAGGAGATATAAAAGTCAATTTAGATACCATGCCTATATGGTGGAATCAGTTTTTTTTGAAACGTAGAAAGCATGTCTATAGGAAATAAATAAATCAGTTTCAGCACCTAGAAATCATGCCTATAGGAATTAATTAATTCTGTAAACTAGAAATCATGCCTATGGGAGTTAACTAATTCTGTAAACTAGAAAGCATGTCTATAGGAAATAAAAAAATCTGTTCTAACACTTAGAAATCATTCTTATAGGAGTTAACAGTTGTAGATACCATGCCTATAGGATTCTATTCTGGTTATCACTATGGAAAACTTATAGGAATTCTGGCGCTACAAAGAACTGTGATTTAGTATCTTCTTTACTGCCTGAAATTTGCCTAGATTCAGAGTGTTTAACAAAATCAGTAGGCAAACTGATAGGAATTGTTGCTCTCTTTAATAAGGCTGTTATATATTCTGTTTATGCTCATCTAGATATCCTTCCTATAGGATCTTAAATCATTAAATATTGTTTGTTTGAATGGCGTGCATTTGTTTTGATTACTTGTGGAGGTTAACATGATCCCCCTATTTGCTCTTTATGTGATAGTCCTACTTGAATTTTATTTGTCGCTTAGATTTCTCATTTTAAGCAACATACGTGAGTCTAGAACCACCTTAAATTGAGGTCCTAAACACCTCCGGGACCATAGGTAAGGGTCGGGAAGTGCACGCATAAGGCACGAGTTAGAAGCTACTAGAACGTTTTAAGTAACAACTGAAAGATAGTAACTGGGCAGTAAAGGAGATAATGACATATGCGCTAATACTATGTGTAGCACCCCAACTTGGGGAAAGTTACCAAGTATTGTATAGAAATGATCCTATAGGCTAAAAAACTTAGAACCCCTCTAGTTCATGTTTTAAATAATAGGTGTCTAAATTGCTGTATTTTTCTTTAAAGACTAATTCGCTTAATTAAGTTCGGTCGGGACCCACCGTTGTGGACCTCGAGGGGTGCCTAATGATACGCTCAAATTACACTTTAAAATAGTGTAAAGCGATATATGTCAAATATAGTAACCCAACTAGGTTGGGGTCGAATCCCACAGGGAATAGGCGTGAAGAGTTTACTTGAGTAGTGTGAAGTTTAACTTAAATCGTATTTCTATTCCGTTAGAGTAACAAGAGTATTGTAATTGATTGTATTGTAATTGAGTGAACTAGTAACAAATATGATTGCACAAGATTGTAATTAATTTGATTAACTAAACCAAGGTTGTGTCCCCTTCAATGAAATGTAATGTTATCGGAGTTAATATGATATATTTCTAATGTAAGGTCCTTTTGATATGGAAATTATTCCTAAGTGACTACCCAATATTTTCCAATAGTTGGGTAGTATTTCCCTTTTATGATTTTTTCAAAGATAAAAGAGTTGCAATTAAGAGTAATCAATTTATCCCAAATAAAACTCACTTATTCCTAAGCGATTCTGTTAAACAAGGTTTAACGCCTTGAGTCTTTGATATTTACTTCTACCAAACCCTAACCCACTTTTCCAAGTAAAGAAATAATATAATAGCACTTGTTAATGTTTTCAACCACCAACAATAAATGAAGAATAAGAAATAATATATATAAACCAACCATTATATATATATATATATATATATATATATATATATATATATATATATATATATATATATATATATATATATATATATATATATATATATATATATANATTACACCCATTTAGGGTCCACAACCTTAGTATTGAAAGCTAGCTACACATGCTAAAATACAAAAAGATGAGAATATTAAATGTCATAATGCTTACAAAATTGCAAGATTCTTCACTCTCAAACATCCAAAAGATGGGAATATTCAATGCTTGGAATGTAGTTCCTTTTTCAGACCAGATGCCCCCACAAAACCCTAATAAGTCTATTTATAGTGGGCTAAAGATCGGTGCCAATTTCGAAAAAAATACCCTTCCGGATCAATTATGCGACCGCATATCTATCGCATAACAGACGTGCAGTTCGCATTCTCTTCAATTCTGTCGCATCTCCACAACTCTAGGTTCTAGGTTGTCATTGCATATTGATTATGCGGTCCGCATTGTTGATATGCGACCACATCTTGCCATCGCATTTCTGATCTCAGCAACTCCTACTGGAGGTTTGTGATCCATTATGCGGCCCGCATACTTGTTATGCGGTCACATAATGGACCGCATTTCCTTCGCTTGGATTGTCCAAACAACCTGTTGTGGTTTGCGGTCTCCTTGAATATTTTGCGGTCCGCATTTTTAGTCTGCGGTCCGCATGTTCAGTTTGTGATCGCATTTTGTCTTCTTCTTTCTCTTTTGCGGCTTTTTGATTTCATTTCCATGTTCTTGGGTCCTCAAGCCTCTTGCACTGCAAAACATCAAAATTACATAAGTATAACAGACAACTGCATTTGAAACGAGCTAAAATCTAAGCAATTGGTATTAAATGTGCCAAAATTCTCTAGCATATCACCTAACACCTTCCCCTCAAGGTAATTTTGAGCCCTTACCCGATCTCTGGTGATGCAAACTAGTTTCATGAGTTATTCTCTCTAGGTTCCCTAACGCACCTTAATCCTTAGGTGGCGACTCTTCAAATCCCATATCCCATCCCAAAAGGAAGGGAGTTGTCTCAAAAAATATCGAAACCTCGGACTCCGCGAGGGAAAAGGGGGGCGTGACAAGGACCAGGTGGGTATTCATGTACAAGCTTGACGAGTTTTGGAATACAACAAGAAATAAGGCAAGGCTTGTGGTTCAGGGCTATAATCATGAGGAAAGAATTGATTAAGATGAGACATTTGCTCCAGTTGCTCCAATGGAGGCTATTTAAATTCTCATTGCATTTGCATCTTATATGGAATTCACACTATTCCAAATGGATGTCAAAGGCGCATTTCTAAATGGCTTCCTCAAGGAAGAAGTCTATGTCAAGAAACCTCCAGGATTTGAGTGTCATGAGCATCTTAAGTATATGTTCTAGTTGGACAAGGCACTATATGGGTTGAAGCAGGCTCCTCAAGCATGGTATGAAAGGTTGTCAAAATTTCTTTTAGAAAATGGCTTTGCAAGAGGAAAAACTGACGACACTCTTTTTCTAAAAAACAAGTGAGGAACCTGCTCATTGTTCAGGTATATGTCGATGACATCATTTTTGGGGCAACAGTTGATTCTCTGTGTGAAGAGTTTGCAAAACTCATGGGAAGTGAGTTTGAATTGAGCATGATGGGAGAGTTGAATTTATTCTTAGGACTTCAGGTGAAGCAGTCCACAAAGGGAACATTTATAAATAAGTAAAAGTACATCAAGAAGCTTCAGAAAAGGTTTGACATAGAAGCATCAAAAGTGATTGACACTCCCATTGTCACTGCTACACGTCTAGATATGGATGAACCTGGCTCTCCTGTCAATCAAACCATGTATAGAGGCATCATTGGATCACTCATGTATTTTACTGCAAGCAAACCAGATATCGTATTTAGTGTGGGTCTGCGTACAAGGTTCTAGTCAAATCCTAAAGAATCTCATTTGAAGGCTACTAAAAGAATTTCGAGATATCTTAAGGGAACGCAGGGACTGGTTCTCGATTACCCTTCAGGTGACAACTTTAATCTTATTAGGTATGCTGATACTGATTATGCAGGTTATCTGGTGGACAGGAAAAGCACATCTGGAATGGCTCACTTTTTGGGTTCCTGTCTTATCTCATGGGGTACAAGGAGCAAAATTCAGTGGCACTCTCAACAGTTGAAGCAGAATATGTTGCAGATGCTTCCTGTTGTTCTCAACTATTGTGGATCAAACAACAGCTGGAAGACTTTGGAGTGTACAGTGATTGTGTACCTCTCTTGTGTGACAGTACAAGTGCACTCAACATGGCCAAAAATATAGTCCAACACAAAAGGACCAAGCACATTGATATGTGACATCACTTTCTCAGAGACAACGTTGAAAATGGGCTTATTTGTATGAATTTTTGCAGCACATATGATCAAATTGCAGACATCTTTACCAAAGCCTTGAGAAGAGAACACTTTGTGAGTAATTGGATGGCACTGGGGTTAATAAAGCCCAACTGAGGACCTGGTTCCCAACATATGGATATGAAAGTCACATATAGGTAAAACTAGCTAAAGTGTTTTCTGGCCAAGTCTAACTCACTTCTATACTGTTACAGGTAGACACGCATGATGATTATAGAAGCAGCTGAGGCAGTACATAAGCAGTAAAAGGGGGTTAAGCTCACTTGCAAGACTTGTCAGGGAACCTGGTTCTCATGACACGGGTTAGTAGTCTCTTATTTTCTCATATTCAATTTAAAATGAACAAAAACAATTCCACATCATTAGCTTTTCAGTTTCTTTATGCCACGTCTTTTCTTTCAAAATTGTTTCCCCTGTCTCTGAGTGACGCATCTCCCCATGTACTTGCCACCGTTTCAAAACCCGTTCCTCTTTTCTTCATAAATACTACCAACTCCATCATAACCCTTCACTTCCAAAATTTAAACCATTCTCTTCTTCTCTCTTATCAACTCTCAAACGCTCTTCCAAAAAACCCTTACCATGGCTGAAAATCAAACAACCCCAAATACAACTGATGATAAACCTACTGATTCCTCACCTATCAAAACTTCGTCAGTTATTTCCTCTCCCACCACTGTCTCTAGTCCTAACCCTAAACAAGTGTCTCTTCTACACCCCATTCCTCTCTCTACCCACTCCGATTCTGGTCCTCACCCAAGTTGTGAAGAGTCGAACAAACCTGAGAATGTCAGTGTTCCTCCATCTTCGCCTGAAAAGCAAAGCGAGCAGGGTAAAAAGGAAAGCTTCATTCTGGAAGAAAATTAGGGAAAGTCTTCTTCTATAGTGGAAACATCGATGATCATTCCAGTAATTACTAAGGAAACTATAGAAGGTTGTGATTCTTCAGTTATTTCCAATTCTGTATTACTATTTCTATGGAACCTCAAGCGAGGAAGGCTATAGAGAACATGCTCTCCATTGCTGGTGAGGGGGTGGCTATTGAAAACGATTCTGGAAATCCTGAGTCTCAGGGGAAAGAAACTCAGCCCTCAATGGGGGAAGGAGCAATTATGCCTTTTGAACATCCGGCACAGGAAGAAACTACTAGGACTCCACTTGATGGACTTGATCCCTCTCCTGAGGATCTAGGTCAGGAATCATCATCCCAGGTCAGTTTCGACCCTACTCCTTATCCTCACTTTGATGTTGAGCCTCTAAACATGGTAGTACCTGAGATGAAGTCTAGTGATGAAAATGACTTAGATGATGTGGTGCTAAGTAGATTTATCAGATCAAGGAAGCAAGTGGAAACTCCAGAGCCACCTCCCAAGAGAGCCACTACCCGGTTGCAGCAAAATGAGGCTCTAGAGTCAACTATCAAGAAAATCTAGAGGAGTCGTAAGAAGAAGAGATTAGTCAAATATTGACAGGTTGTGGTTGATAAGGATATTCCTGTAGTTGCGGTTGATGAGGAAGCTAAAGAGGAACCAATTTCCTTAACTAAGAGGTCCTTGAGAAAGAAGCACTCTCTCTCCAAATCTAACACTGAGAGTCCTTCTAAGAGTGTTGATGGTACACCTAGTGAAAAGTTGGTAAGGAGTTCCAGTGAAAACCCATTGAAAGTCAGTGACAATTTGAAGGATGTAGAAGTGGAAGTGTCTTATGAGAATACGCAAGTGAAATCTGGTGAAAATTTTAAGTCTCGTGGGAAGTTAGTGAAAATAAAATTGGTTGATGATGAGGAACCCGGTTCCTCCAAAAAGACAAAAAGTAGTAGCATCTCTAGAAAGGAAAGACTGAGATACCAAAAAGTGTTGTGGGGTCACACCTTTGCCCCTGAAATTTTTTATATGGTTGGAATACGTCAATTGGTTGAGATGTGTGAGTTTCAACAGTGGGCACACTTGTTCAATGTGGAGGTGCCAAAAGTGTATGAGGAAGAAGTACAGAGGTTTTACGCCGACCTCTTCACTATTGAATCTGATCACATTTGTGCATTGGTGAATGGTGTGGATATTGTAATGGATTCTGCTATATCGGAAGAGATTCTTAAGGTTCCTGATGAGGGTTTTTCATTTGTTTGTGGTGCCTGCAGCTCTAACTTTCGAAATACCATTGTCAAATAAAGAGTAGTGCAACAAGGGGAACAGGTACGTAAAAAGGCACTTCTTCCAGTCTACCAGTTGCTTTTTGAGTTGGTCAACAAAGTTCTGCTTCCTCGTGCGGAGAGGAGATCCATCACCTCAAAGGCTGATTTGCTTCTGATGGAAGCCTTGGATAGCTTCAAAACTGTCAATCTGCCTGGTATCATGATTGAACATATGCAGAAGGTGGCAGAGTTCAAAGACGACAACCATGACCTTCCTTATGGATTTCTCCTTACAAGGGTGTTCAAGTTCTTTAAAGTGCCTTTAGGTCAGGAAAAAGTGGGGACTAGGAAACAGACCTTCTTAAAGACTACACTAGAAGAGTGTGAGTGCATTGACAAGATTGGAGGAGTAGGCAGCACTTCAACTATCTCCCAGCTCATTAATGCCCAGAATAGCGCTACTGAAGGAATAAGTAAATTCAAGGCTAGGAATGCTATATTGGAAACTCAGCTTAGTCAGGCCTAGGAGGCACCAGGTTCTACCAGTTCTTCAAACTCATAGGTTGCCTGTCTGACTAAAGAAAATGTTGATCTCAGGCAACAAGTTAAGGACCTGAAGAACAAACTGATCAATGAGCAAGTTCGCCAATGCCCGGAAGGATCTTGTTATAAAAACTCTTGTCGCCTCTTCCAAGCCCTCTTCCTCTAGTGTCCCCTAAGCATGTCCCCCCAGTGACCAGTTCTCAGTTTATCTCTTTTTAAGTTATTTTGATGATGTTTGTGGTGTTTTTTTTTTTGTAGATGGAAAACACTGATGCTGCTCCCGCTGTAACAGTTCAACAATGTTAATGCAAGCTTTCCCTTCTTCTGCTGTTAATGATAATGCTTTTTTGTATCTGTTTTCTATCATATTTTTGTGCACGCAAGTGGCATAAGTTAGCTACGCTAGACTTTTTTATGATATTTTCTTGTATGTGTTTTTAATGATGTCAAAAGGGGGAAGATAAATTGAGAATTAGTAAGAAGAAGCAGTGTACTGATTAAGGGGAAAGTACAAATTCAGGGGGAACTTTGTGAGGTTCTTGATACATTATCTGGTTTCTATGGGTCATTGCAGGATTATCAATTTTTAAGTTTGTCATCATCGAAAGGGGAAATTGATAGGTTATAAGTACCTTCATTTATGTTTTGATGATCTAACAAACTTATTGTCAAGAACCAGATAAGAAACCTGATGCACTTTTGGTACACAACCTAAATACCTGACTCAAGCTAGAGAGAGTTGTCAGTACTTTAGAAGATAAAGAAACAACACAGGGAACAGGTGATCTTGGGATCCTCTACGAAGTCAACTCTCCACAGTTGGAAAGTGACTGACTACACAGTACATGCAAATAGTACAGCACGGTGCATCAGTCATTTCCATTGGGAAGGATCTTGTACCATTTAGTGCTTATATCATTCAAGTGATGCCATACATATTGTATTAACATTAATCTTACAACAAAACATCACTTGAACATTTGAGAATTCATTCAAGCTCTCCAAGCTATTGATAATCAAGAACACAATTCTCAAGTGCATCAAAAACAAAGTACACCGCTGCTACGGACCAGTTCATACATCAAGTCTTTGTATGTCCTTAGTGAAGTTGTAACTTTGTCATAGTTCTTCATTGTAATTCCTACTTAGCTTGTCCAGAAGCATTGGTTAAGAAACTCTTGTAAATCATAAACTTCAGTGTTTGTGTCGTGGCTAGAGCTAGTTATGTGTTGAAGTCTTTGCAATAGGTGCATTACAAAGTGGCTTGTAATAGGAGTATTACAAGTTAGTGAGGGATTAAGGAGTTAATTCCTAGGTTGCATAGTTTGCAATCTAAAAGGTTGCTCATAGTGAAGTTGAAATCCTACAAGTGTAGGTCATGGTTTTTAATCCCATTGAGCCGGAACTATGTCATTTAAATTCTGTTGTACAAGTATAATCTGTGAAAACTAATATAGAACCTAGTTTCTATATACTTTGATGGATCCTCATATTCTATAAGTTCCTCAATATTAAGCTTAATAGTCAATATGATGACCAAATGCCTGAATATATGTTGCCTCAATAAGGAAAAATATGATCCTCAATATTGAGGCATTTGCCTAAAAAGTAGGCTTAATAGTCAATATGATAACCAAATGCCTCAATATTGTGAACATTTATTGAGGCATATTAGTCAATATGATGACCACATGGATATACATTTGGGTGGGTTCCGTCACTCCGCTCCTGACACCAGCTCCGCTTTTAAATGTAGACCGTCCCTAATATAAATATTAGTAGTTGTTTTCACTGCTCAATTAGGATGTTATCTGATAGACATCTTTTAGGCTCTCTGCTCCCATTTTTTTACACCATTATAAAGAAAAAGAGTAAGCTAAAGTTGTCTTGTTGTAGAGTGGAATAAGTAATTAGTAATGTCCTATTATGATAGTGTGCAAAGAAGGGGAAAAAGTGGAAAATGTGGAAACAAAGGGAATTATGTGTCTTTAAATGTGGAAGAACCTGAGCAGAAGTATTTGAAAGGTGAAGTTGATAAATATGTCAGAAGATAGTAAAATTCCCTTTTTTGTGACTTGTGCAAGGAGATGATTGTGAAGAATTATAGTAGAGGACAGTCCTATCACTAGTGTCCAATTATTGAAAGATATCAGACGGCCCATGATTCATCTCAAATTTCATATTCGACTTTTATTACTTAAAAAGTGACCTTTGATGAGGGGCCGTTTTGTTGAAGGGATTTAGTAGGTTATCATGATATAAAAATTTGAGATTAAATCTATCCTATATTTGGCTGAGTATGTTAGCTAAAATCAGGATTAATGTTATACCACAATCATGGTATTATCTAAAAGGGAGTCTTAAAGTAACGATAATGGTGTCTTCGTGTGACCATATGTTATGAATTCGAGCAGTGGAAGCGTCATTAATGCTTGCATTAGGGTAGGCTGTCTACATCACATACCTTGGGGTGCATCCCTTCCTCGGATCCTGTGTGAATACATGATGATTTGTGTACCGAATTATTTTTTTTAAATTTTACGGTATTATCTATCCCACATAGAAGGCAAAATTATTTATCTTAGTTATGTTATAATCCCAGGGTAATCTAATTTTGAACCAAACGACCCCTAATAATATCCTAATCAATCACTTAATCAACCATAAATCTAACTATTTAGTCTTTGATTTAATCATGATGTTTCAATTTCATATCTTCACTAAACTAGGACCCCCACTCCTAATAGTCCCAAAATGGACCCTTCTCTCCATTCTTTCACATGTTGCCCACTAATATCTATATATCTGAACCATTTAATGAATGGGCCACAACTTGGATGGGGACAAAGCCAGATTAACAAAGCAAAACACTGGATTTGTACAGGTATGTTGCACATCAAATCAAATCAATTGTGTTACTTCTTTTTCTTTGAATATGTTTATCAGAATGACACATTTCCTTTTGTTTTATGGTGTGGAATTTTAGTTATACTATTGGATCTGAAAAATGTTTTAGTACAAAGGGCAAATGTAGAATATTCAAGAATTGAGATATAGCACTAATACAAAAATAACAACCCATTAGAATCTAACTAGTGGAGTCTGGAGAGGGTAAAATGTACGCACACCTTACCCCTATCCGAAGGGATTGAGAGGTTGTTTCCGATGAGATATAGCACTAGTATTTTTTTTCTTGACTATTGAACCTTTTTGGTAATGATAGGAAAGAAGCACATGGTTTTGTTGCTAGACATTCTAGTTTTTTTTTTTTTTTTTTTTTTTTTTTTTTTTTTTTTTTGGGAAATAGGACAAGCAATTTCACATTACTCTAAGCACAATAATCTACTATATACTTGACTCTTCAGATAAGTAAAAGGGCCCATCAACATCTTACTTTCCCATGAAAGCCACAATCCACCTGACTTTGCTTTGGGATTTTGTAAGATCAACACAAAGTAAAGAAGATCTCTCTATGTCCAATTTCCTTTCACCCCCACCTAAAATAAAGAGAAAAATAGCCTAACATCGAAATTAGCTACAAATTTTATCGCCAATATAATTTTAAATTGGTTGTAACTAACAAATTTTTTTAATATTTTATTGCTAATTCATCGCTAAATAGGATTAGCGACGAATTTTCCTGTTTAGCTACAGACTTCGTCCGTAGATAATCCCTATTTTCTGGTAGTATAATTTCTCTTCTTTTTTTTTTTAGATAAATTTCAATATTATGTTTTTTGTTTGGATCCAGAAGGTCAAAAATTAAAGAGAAGAAAGTCGAACCTCTAATCGACATGGACATATAAATAAATTCTTGACGGAAGATATAACATAAGTTAACTATCTTCTCTACTTATCTCAATTAGTGGAAGAAAATGTATTCCTTAAAACAAAACAAAAAAAACTTTCTTTATTACTATAATGTTAGAAAAAAGAAGTTAAACTCCAATTCACCTAATGAGCTAGGCTTGAAACTAAAACCTCGAAGACTTCTTCTTACATTTCTCTTTGGCTCTTTCTTGAACAAGGACCATACTGTCCTACACTAGTTAGCTTGTTCACCTACTCCAGCCAAGAGATATTCAACCATCCAACTGTGGAAACGTGTCATATTGTGGTACAAACACCTGTTGTTTGACAAATTGTGGACCCCACTTGAGCTGACTTGGCAATTCCAATCATGGAAAAACATGGGTCACCAGTAAGGCATAAGCCCCCAAGGCCCCAACCTTTCGTACTTGGGCCAGCAAAACTCCCATTATTGAACTCAGCGGAGGATTAGAGGCATAGGCGGATTCAGGATTTTAATTTTATTGGTTTAATTTTTAAGATTTTTTTGTATTGAACTTATTATATATTTAAAATTATGGATTTATATTTATTATTTAATTAATTTTAATGAATTTTAACATATAAATTTTTAATTACATCGAAAATTATGAATTCAATTGATCCCGTCTGTTCAACATCGTCCCGGCTAGGGAAATAGTGTGCAAGGCAAAAGGATCATGATTGATGGTCCCAAAAGGCAAAGCATAGAATGAGGTTCAATTATCCATGGTATATATTTCAACCCCAAATAAGCAAGTGACTTTAGTTTTATGTTTTGAATAAAAGAGGATTTAAATTGTATGCATTGATAATGTAAAGACTTTTTCACACTAAAATTTAGTTCAACTTGTTATACTCACTCCGTTTTTATTTAGTTGTCGGAACAAGTCTATATGCCTATTAAGAAAATATTAATTGAAAAAGTAATATGACTAATTTACCCCTTATTAATTCCTTAATCGTTATCTATTTGCATGCCTCTTTTCAGAACAAAATTTTTAAATCATTTTAAGAACAATTAATACTTAGGGTGAAGTTGAAAAAAAAGTAATTAAATCTCTCTTGATTTATTTAAAATGACAAGTATTTGGGAACAACTAATTTTAATATATGACAACTAAATGAGAATGAAGGGAGTAACATATGAATTATTATTTTTATCAAGTTACAGACTCATAACTTAATTCCATAAATATACATATTTACATAACTTAAAATAAAAAATAGAAAATAGAAAATAGAAAAGAAGAAGCATCTACAAAAGGAGAAGGAAAAAGGTAAGTAAGGAAAGCACATAATAATATCATCATTTTACCCAAAAGGAAACAAAAAGGAGAAAACTACACTTATTTCATTTGATAAAGAGACTTCTCTTTCCTTCTCTATATTTTTCTTATTCTTCTTCTTCTTCTCTATCTTTGGGAGAATATCTAAACAAGAGAGCAAAAGAATTAAAGAGAAGAGCTATGAAAAATGCCATTAGATGTTGCATAGCTTGTATTCTTCCTTGTGGGGTACTTGATGTAATTAGAATAGTTCATACAAATGGTAAAGTTGAAGAAATAAGTGGAACTCATGTAAAAGCTGCTGAAATCATGAAACTTCATCCAAAACATGTCTTAAAAAAACCGTCTTCTTCTTCATCATCATCATCATCGTCTTCTTCTTCCTCTTCGGATGAAGGATCAATCTATCCGAAAATCGTTATCATCTCTCCTGATGCTGAGCTTCAACGTGGGAAGATTTATTTTCTCATGCCAATGCCTCCTTCTTCTTCTTCTTCTTCTTCCTCGTCATCTGCACCCAAGAAGTCAAAGAATCGCTCTAGGGCACCGACGAGGAAGAAAAAGATGAGGTCATCTTCGTCAGAAGATCGCGAAAATGGGGACAATGCTAACTTACTAGTTTCTGATCAATATTTGAGTGATATTTTGTTGGAGAAAGTGTCAACACAAAGAGATCGAAGGAGAGGGAGAGTTGGAGTTTGGAGACCTCATCTAGAAAGCATTTATGAGACTCCAAGTGAATCATGATTTATTATTTTACTCTTTGTGGGAAAGGTTAAAATTTACCTCTTTATTATTATACGATAATTTTATCATCTGTTATACTTTCGAGTCTTATTGCTATTAGCAAATGGTTTGATATTTGTCTTAGAGTTTATCGGTGCTTCAATATGGATTTAGTGGATTTCACCTGTCAAAATATTTCAGGAGAAAAGTTTAGTATATGCTTTTATTTTTAACTACGGTTTAAGATTAACCTATGTAAAATTTTAAGTTGAAACTATGTTAGGGTCAAAGGCAATTACGAAATAATTTACTAAGGGCAAGGGTATAATACGTGAAATATAAATGAGGTTAAATTCAAATATTTTCATATAATAAAGGGTTTTTTTTTTTATCTTCTTCCTTTTATCTTTTTATATTCCTTTAGTATTTACTTTAAGAATATTTTTCCTCCAGGGTTCCAAAGAAGGTCCATGTTGAACCTTTACTTTTATTTTTCCTTTCTATTTCCTTAATTTTGTATATAATATGCTGAGAAGTTGAGTTATTGTTTTTGAAGTTTGTACTAAATGGCTATGTATCTATGTTAAAGAAGAGAATGATATTTGATAAGACATCCAACTTTCTCCTGCTTTATGTTTTCCAAAAAAAAAAAAAATTATTTTCCTTTTGTGTTTCTTCTTTCAATTTTCGTTTTACTGTATTTTTCTGGTCTTCGTTTTGTCAAAATATAAATATTGCAGTTGATCTAGGTGATGGTGGTGTGATCAAACCTATGTTATGCGGATTCTCCAAAATGCTATCGCAATCGTATCGGATCCTTCAAATATATATTATTTTTAGAGGATTTAACACGTACTCGAAAATATTTTTGGAGAATCGACCAATATAGTGTCAAGTACAGCAAATTTGATAACAATATCTTATAAATGATTTTGCTTGGGAAAATAATTAAAAATAAAAAAGCAGCTATCAATCTGCTTGTTTCCAGGCTCTAGTTCCCCTCTTCTGTCGGCATAGACGCAATGCTGATGTTGAAATCTAATTTCTTTTAAAAGAAATATTATTAGTTTATTGTTTCTTCTTTCCATTTTTTTCTTGGATTTTATATTTTATACAATAATCTGATATATTTTTTTTTCCTATTATCAACAAAGGCGGAGCTAGGATTTAAATCTTATAGGTTCGGAGTTGTAATCGTTTTAAGTTACTGGGTTCTAACTTAATAAGTTGTACATATTCAATGGATTTCTTAAGATAAATACATGATTTGAACAAAAGCTACTGGATTCGGCCGAACCCGCATTCCGTATTCTACCTCCGCCCCTGACTATCAATATAATTTAACATGTTATAGCAGGTTAAACATCAATTTTACCAGCTTATCAGTAAATATTTGTTGTAAAGATTTACTTGTAACTAGCTTCTAAATATTATAATTGTGTAAATATCTTTTACGCTATTAGTAAATAAAATTAGACATTCTTTTTATTTTAAATCAATTTAGAAATTGATTTGGTCACCCATAAAGGAGGATATTTAGTGTTCTTTCTTTTTTGAAAAATATTATCCAGCTTTTTATCTATTTATATTTATCTATATATATTTATATTATATTAAAAACACGAACCTTCTTAGCAAAACATCATTTTGTTTTTTTTATCATTTAAAAATAAATTTTATATTAGACAACATTGTAATTTAATTATTTTTTTTTAATATTTAAGACTTGATATATATTTACTAGTAAAATATTTGATCATTAATACGTGCAAGGAGCGTACTCTAAAACTGGATATACAAAATGGTAAGGTCTCATAATTAATAATTAAATTATTAATCATGTGTTAAAGCGTATTCGAATGGTTATAATTATGATACCTCATTAAATTACCTATATTTCAAAATACCATTAGCCATTTGAGGCCAGACTAATGAAGGATATAATTAAAGAAAGAGATAAAATAAATAAAATTGGGACCACGTGGATTAAATAAATAGATCAAGCTAGCTAGTGAAAATGCATAAGTACTAATCCTTCTTTGGATCAATGCATTGAGACCTTGTTATGATTATATAAGTAGAAAAAGCCTATTAACAACTAGATTATAGATTAGACTATCATGAACTTTTCATCAAAAGATATATTCCTTCTCTTTTTTTATTTCTCACCCGGTGTCCGATGTTTGTATTGGGGCTCGACATAATCCGATTGTGTTTAATAAAGTACTACGTTGAGGGTAAAGCATTTTATAACAAATATGACTCCATACGCAAGGCTCGATTGAGACCTCTGATTAATAATAAATAAGTACATACTACTCGTCCACAATCCTGGTTGGTATATATTCTTTTGCTCTATTCTTTTTAAAAAATATACATATATTTGTTAAGATAATTAGAAGACCACTTTGGGCAAGGTTGATAGAATAATTGTCCCCACAAATGCCTTTTTCAAGCATAGAATATATAATGCACTTCTAGCTTGCACTAACTAAGCAGGATAATTATTATTATTTTTATTCCAAGAGCATCCCAAAAAGCTTCATTAAATCACACCATTGAGACCTTTCCATTGTCAACTATAGCTATTTTCTCACTTTCTTTCTTTTTTCTTGGATCTTTTAGCTATGTTTTTTTCAAAGGAAGTCGTAAAACAATGGTAAAGTTATCTAATTGTAACTTATAAGTCACGAGTTCAACCCGTAAAATTAGCCATTTGAATTGCGACCATTTTCCGAACCATACCTAAACGCGTAATACTTTATACATCAGGCCGTCCTGTTTCATATTTATCTTTTAGCTATTTTTTGGTGGCTGGGGTGGGGAAGATGATTGATGATCCCATATATTCTGATTTCATTTTAGTTTCTGAAACTCTTTCCACTAAATAGGGGACCAGTGAAATTAAAAGGGGGAATAATCATTTGGAATCTAACATTGGGATTGGATTATTGCATGGATGGATGTCTCCAGAGAAAAGAAGAATAGAATACCTAAGTTTGTCAGTTCCCAACTACAAAAAATTTATCAAGAATCTTAAATTCAATACTAAAAAGCAGGAATTAGCGACAGACAAAATATGTAGGTAACAGAAAATTCATCGTCGTCCCTGTTTAGCTACGGATTAACGATGTATTCTTAAGAAATTGTACTAGCTACAAGCAATTTAATAACAGATTAGTGACGAAGTATTTAGCTAATCAGATATTTTAGTAGCGTAATGCATCTTTAAGGAAATATATCCATGTCTACCATTTAATATTTTTGGTTTAACCATTAGATATATCTGAAATCCACTAGTCGGATTAATTCGAATTTGTGTTGAAGGCCTATTAAGGGGTAAAGTGCTTCCTATCGACAAATGATTTTGATGGTTGCTATTTACTTTTCGATCCAAGAAGAAATTTGAGAAAAAGCACAAGCCTTTTTAATCCTAATTACGACTTTAAGTTTTGGGTTTGTGGATTACAATTGAGAGGAAAAAAAAAAAAGAAACCGACTTGTATTTTCCTTCTTTCTTTCTTTTTTCTTGTACCCATCCCTTTTTCCTGAATGAACGACATACATGCAACTGAAGTGTATATAGGTTGAGTTGGTTCGAATTTTTTAATTATTAAATTAAATTAATGGTGTTGAATTTTTAAATTTATAAATTAAACTAAACCAACAAAGTTAGTTTTTCAATCTCGGGTATTCTCGGGTTTTTTGGTTTTTTCGCGAGCTTTCGGGTTTTTTCGGGTAAAGTCTTCATAGCACAAAATATGTAATTTGTGCTCCAAATATTTCTTTAGTCCTAGTAAGATACAACTATATAATTGTTATAAATAGTATTTTATTTATGGTGAATGCCTATATTTTAGAGAGATTTTAGGGTTTGTTACTTGGTGGCTAAGTCACTCATTCCCTATAAATAGAAGGATTTTATTCCATTGTAATTGATCCCAAGTCAATAAGAATTCTCCCTCTCTATTTCTCTGCAATATTATTCTTTTCCTTATTGGTTTATAACACGTTATCAGCACGAGACTCTAACCAATTGAGCATAAGCTTTGGGATTGAGCATAATGATTGTCAATTGTTCCATAAACTTTCTTCATGATTAAATTCTGGATTTAAGGTAAGTATTTTACTTTATTTTTCTCTTTTAAATTCTTGAAATTCTAAAATTTTATTTTAAAAAGTAAAGCCAATAAATTTTGATTGTAACTCTAATGGAGTTTGAAAGAAATTATAACCACCCAAGTGGTAAAATTTTTATGCCTTTCCATGATCAAATTCATGTATGATTATGGACAAAGAATTGAAAACCCGTCCCATTGAATATGCTCCATTCTCATTCCCTTAAGAGAATGTGATAGCAGTATGTGATAAGTCTGAAGAAGATAAAATTATTACTATGAATGTATCAATGGACGTGGACGTGGCAATAGACGAAATTATAATCGTCATCATTGTGGTAATGAGAACAATAAGGATTCTCAAAATAATCCTTCACTTTGTGAAAGTAATATTTGTCATCGATTTGACATGAGATTTTACAAAGCACATATAGATGATTATGGCTCATTCATGATGTGAATGTGATAACATGTGATTTATGAATATATATATATATATTCTGAAAGAATATGAACGTGCTAGTGGTAGTGAATTTACCACACTAATCTCTAGAAAAAGGTTTGAGATGAAATAAAAATAATAATTTCATTATTATGGCGTGAATGGTCATTGATTACGTATCTATTGAGATTATGCCAAAATATTTTGGCAATGTGATTATTAAAAGACATGGTAATGCAAGAAATATATCTTGCATATAATTTTGATCATGATCATACTAGTATAACTTTCTCATTAAAAGTTTATTTACCATATAGATGTTGATGAATATGTGGTAGTACAAAATTAATTTAGAGCTCTACAAAAGTCAATTATTACTATTTTGGAGGAATACAATTGATTATCAATAAGATAATGTGTTGTAGTAAGTCTCAAGAAAACTTATTGGGTTTCTAAAGTATTCGTGAAAGCGGTTGGTTATATTGAGACAAAAAATAAAGGAAGGATTTAATATCTATTACTACAACTTATAGCGGGGTAATATATATGTGAAAAGCTACCCGCTTTATTCTCCAGGTTGTATTACATAAATAAAAGAATGCCACAATAAAGTAGATGTTTATAGATATAAGAACTCATATCATAATAAACTTGGAGTTTATTAATAATTGCACACGTCATGATGTAAACCTGAACTTTATCAATATTGATAATTTATCTAGTTGGCATAATCATTTTATTCATATTAATTTAAGTATGATATGCAAAATAAAAGAAAATTCACATGGGTAACTATTAAAGAACTAGAAAGCTATTTATGAATTCTCTTATGTTGTTTGTCCTCATTAATTAATATACCAACTAAAATTGGGATTGAATCACATGAATGCTGAAAATATCAAAGGTGAATATGGGCTCATTCACCTATCATGTATACCATATAAGATGCATCTATGAGATGGTTACATGTACGACTATTATTAGCCTGAAACCTGGTGTTTGCGATGTAACTTGCTCAATAATTTAATTTAGAGCATAATTTCCAGATTGTCTATTCAAGATAGTTCATCTTGATAAGTTGATTTATATCACAGTTGGTTTAGCAAAATAATTTATTGAGTGCCCCCACTTAATAGCTAAACTATTACTTATGAGAACAAAGTTATTTATATCAGTTTGATATACAAAATTATATTACATTCTCTCCTCACAACTGGTTTAGGGACAGGAACCAAATAATTTCATCATATTATTATTGGTGTGTGGTGTATATTTTGATTAACACCATAACGCATAAAGATGGGTTCCCAAAGTTGAGGAAGCAAGTTAGTTTTTCTAACATGTGGGGGAGAGATGATCAACAATTGAGAAAAAGTTACGTGAAATGAATTATCATTTATACATTTAGATCCTCGAATAACATAATATGAACTTGAAGTTAATAAAAACATAATTCATCTGCAATATATTGCAAAGCATGCCAGATGCATTTGCTGACTCAAAGAAATTAACTGTATTCTCACTGCAAATGATCTTATTAGAATAAGTCCTAGAAAGACAAAGTCTATGGTACACTTAAAGTTTATAGACAAATCGGTTTCAAATAATATTCTTAATAAAGAAGATGAGCAAATGATCAAAATGATCATAACAAGGAGGAAAGTGATCTAGAAGATCATATGACATAACACTTCATACAATCTCAGGAGAAGTTTAAGTACCTGAAAATATGATGAACAGATCTCTATGTTATGTCTTTATAAAAAATATATTGGAACCGATATAAAATGTTCATCAATGACATATATCATAGCGCTAAGTATAGATGAGGACCTCAAGTCTGTCGAATACAGACACAAAAATATTAGCCAAATAGAAGAGGCACAATTCGAATAGAATTGGTTTCATATGAAAGACATGTAGTTTTGGACATGCAGTATAAATACTTGAAAATGTAAAGTCAATGGTGTGCGCAATCACTTTTATCAATCTTATGTCTAGCATGACATAAAAACTTGATATGCATCTAAAGTCCATTCATATGGCTTATATGACTTAAAACATATGACAATCCCTGAAGGATATTGCTTAAAGCATATAGAATTCTTGGTCATGAAATACTACATCTTAAGTGCAATTTGTGCACATTTGTATCTTGCTATAACTATAAGCGTGATAATTTGATAGCGAGAATTTTCAAGGTGCAACATATTCATTGGAGTTAATATGTGTGATTTATTCACCAAATCTCTGCCGACGTCGACCTCCAAGAAACTAGTGCATAAGATTGGGATGCTAAGGCTCAAGGATGTGAATTGATGCTCTCATGAGGGGGAGTTAATAGGGGTTGTACTCTTTTTTCCTTACAAGATTTTGTCCCACTGAATTTTCCTTGCAAGGTTTTTAACGAGGCAACCAAAAGGTGTATTGTTAGATATATGTACTCTTTTTTCTTCTCTAGAATTTTTTCCCACTGGGTTTTATTTTTGTTAAGGTTTTAACGAGGCACATTATCTGGTAAATAGACATTCAAGGGGGAGTGTTATAAATAGTATTTTATTTATGGTGAATGTCTATATTTTAGAGAGATTTAAGGTTTGTTACTTGGTGGCTAAGTCACTCTTTCCCTATAAATAGAGAGGTTTTATTTCATTGTAATTGATCCCAAGTCAATAAGAATTCTCTCTCTCTTTCTCTGCAATATTATTATTTTCCTTATTGTTTTATAACAATAATGTATATTTCCTTTCCTAGAAAATAACACAATAATATGAGATAAGTCAGCATTATTCTAAAATATTCAATAACAAAAATAATAAATTACATAAAGAAAATATTGCTAATTAATAAGTCATAATAAAAATTAACATAATCTAAAAATACTATATAAGTCATGTTAAAATAAGTATAGCTAATAAGTACTACTATTAATAACATAACTAAGTACTAAAGAAAAAGATAAATTAAGCTATGCATTTTTATTATAAACCAATGTAAACCTAAAAAATAGTTATCCAACACTATCATCTTTCCTAGTGTTGAATTGTATTTATTTTGTGAGCACAGTATTGATTTGAACTTTATTTGAGTTACTACATTTATGGGCTATTAAATTTGTTTACCATTCGAGAATGATAAGTCCAAACTTGAAATAATGCGTTAAAAGATAAAACTATGATAAACTTTTTAAAATATTTATAAATTACATTACAATAAAAATTTATATGTATAAAATATTTTTAAAAATTATATAAATATATTATCGGGTTGGTTTGGTTTCGGTTTAACTTTTCTAGTTACAACCAAACCAAACCAATTATGATTGAATTTTTTGTTTAATACCAAACCAAATCTAATCAAACCACAATAGATATTTTTCCCGGTTTGACTCGAATTATCGATTTGGTAAATTCATCGATTTTCTTTGTACACCCCTACATGCAACCAATTGAAAATCATTTAAACAATATGACTATATCGTCAAAGTACCAAAATTAAAGACACATACATTAGGAATGCGAGGTGTTTTAGGTTATTATGTAGACATCAAACGACTGATATCTACATAAGTTAACTTGTAAATTTTCATGGGGATTTACTTGCAGATATTTTGCAACGCGAATATGCAAGAAAAATTCCATTTCTCGTGATTTTTTATCAAAAACTTCATGCAAATTTTTAGACTTTCTTGCGAGAAATTCGCCAGGTAAATTACATGAAAATTTAAATTCCCAGATAATTTACGTGGAAATTTTAAAAATCTGCAAATAATAATTACATGTGAATGTTTTTTCATTGAATCTTTTTTCGATAGAAAAATTCGCAGGAAACTATTTTACCTGAGAATTTTCCGATATAATCCCCAGGAAAATTTCCATGTAATTTGTGGTTTTCTTGCAATAAACAATATATTCTGTGATTGCATACTTATAAAGGTTTTAGATAATATAGTAGTAGTTCAATATCACCAATAAAATTTCATTTTGTTTACCTACTAGCTAGCCTTTTGAATAATGGGAAACATAGGAGTTGAAAACATTATTCCTTTTGAGAAGACAACATTTGAGTTAGTTCCAGGTAGCTCCAACTACATAGCCAGAGGCAAAGAACTTGGAACAAGAAACAAAACATGGATAATTGACTTTTATTATTGATTGTGATGGAAAAAGAAAAGCATTAGCTATACCACTATGTGAGTTATTTTTTTAATGTTGACTCCTACTCCTTTGTTCTTTCTACTATAATAACAACTCGACTTATCTTCTCTTTTCTTCTAATTTTTATTGGTATGGCCAAAAGTCGGAGTCAGAATTTGAAGTTTATGGATTACAGATTCTAATTATTTTGAATTATTTTGGTTCTAAATAAATAATTTGTACGAATTCTCTGGATTTGGACCAAAATTCCTTGTTTCGGCCGAACCCATAAATGAACAACTAGCTCCCCCCGGGTATATGTCAAATCGTGTGAGACTGATAGCCTGTTTGGCCAAGCTTTTTCAATCCTAGAAGCACTTTTTTTTCTTTCAAAAATGTACTTTTTTTTTTCAAAGTTGACGTATTTGGCCAATCTTTTGGAAGAAAAAAAAGTGTTTTTGAGGAGAAACGGAAAAAATTAGCTTCTCTCCAAAAGTACTTTTTGGAAAAGTATTTTTTAGAAAAATACATTTAAAAGCAGTTTTTAAAAGTTTGGCCAAACACTAATTGCTGCTCAGAAGTGTTTTTCAAATTAATTTGCCAAACAACATACTGCTTCTAACAAAATACTTTTGAGAAAAGTACTTATCAACAAAAGCTGTGCAGCTTGGCCAAACAGTCACTTTCACTTGTGATCCACATCAAATTCAGGGTTGGAAGGTTATGTACAGGTTCGCCGAATTCAACGATTTTAGTCCAACTTTATATTTGAATTAAAAAATTTATTAAAAATGTATAAAGATTAAATTTAAAATTTAGGTACTAACATACCTGATATCGTTATGCTAGAATTTAATGTAAAGGTTGCCAAACCCTAACACTCACATCCAATCTTTTTTCACTTCTGTATATTTCTTATGCTTTTGCTATCCTTTGTGTATTACTTACTTTTACTAAATTAGGGGAGTACACACAAGTCTTTTAAGTTCGTGTTGGTAGCAAACAAACCATATTTATACCATTAAATTTATCGTTATACCTTATGTATAGCTTATTTTTCTTATCAACTTTTATTTTTTTTGTGTATGTACTCTGTATATCATAATCATGGAGTTTTAAATTTTGCAGGTTTATCTGTAAAATATAAAAGTCCATAATACTAATTATTTTTCAAAAGCAGTGCCAAAAAGTGACCAGTGAACGCTATTTCTACATTGTATATATAGCTCGATTGGTGTATAGATCTTCCTTTGTTGGGCTTAACTTTCTATAGCTATCACATGCATAATCACTTTCTATTGCTACTATTTAGTTGATACGCGACTGTATTCACACTAATATATTCATGAATATAATAGTGGAATTCGCCTAAAATAGGGGAATCCAGTTGTGCGATAGTATTCGATGTATTCGCGCTAATGTATTCATGCATACAATAGCGGAATTTACCTTAAAAAAATAGGGGAATCCAGTTGTTTAATAACAGAAAGAGTATCAATTAGTGTGTAACGAGGGGCCTCGGGGATGATTTGGATCGATATCAGATTGGATTTTGACTTAGGAGAATTTTTGGGTTGCTGATGTCTGGTGCCATCGCACCTGCGAAGGATTGTCGCAGGTGCGTGACAATAGAAGCGAGCCAGTGGTTGCAGGCGCCGTTTGGGAGAAGTTGGGCAGTGGTCGCAGGTGCGAAAAGAAGGACTCAGGAGCGGATGCGCTTCTGCGCATGAGGCTCCGCAGAAGCGGAGTTCAGCTGTGTAGTTGGTGATCGCAGAAGCGAAAGTTTTGTCCGCAGATGCTGTCCCGCAGGTGCGAAGAGAGGGGACAGCAGGTGCGCGAGGTCGGGTGTGTAGTGTAATTCTGAAAGTGCGGATTTTTTACCGAAAAAGCAGTACATCAGAAGCGGCTAAAAGGTCCGCAGAAAAAAAAAAGCCTGGCAGTGCATATATTCGAAGGGTTTCAAGTTTTCATTCATTTTGGACTTTGGGAGATCGGATTAAGACGATGTTGAAGGGGTTTTTGCTGGATTTGAGAGGCAAGCAACTTTTGGCCATTTTTTCCTAATTATATTGAATACCCATTAAATTTCCCATCTAGTTTATGTGTTTTTGAGGTGGAATCTTGGGAATTTCGACCCATGTGTTGGACAGTAAACATTTAAGGTTTGAGTGACTAATTCGAGTAGGAATTTCGCAATTTTGGTATGGGTAAGCTCATGGTTGAATGGGTGTTCGAATTTTGTAACTTTTGTTGGATTCCGAGATGTGGCCCCAGGGTTGACTTTTTGACTTTTTGACTTTTGCTTAAGAACTTAGCTTTATCATATGGAATTGATGTCTATAGCTTGTGTTGATTATATTGAATTGTTTGTGGCTAGATTCGAGTCGTTCAGAGGCCGATTCGCGAGGCAAGGGCTTGTTGGAGTAGGGATTTGCACGGTTTGAGGTAAGTAACACTTTTAAACTTGGTTCTGAGGGTATGAATCCCTGAATTTCGTGTTTTATGATTGTTGTTGAGGTGACGCAAATGCTAGTGACGGGCGTGCACCGTAGTAATTATGATCCGGTCGATTATGTGGTAATGTGTAGGCATCAAACCTTGTTGATATTCATATGATCTTTATGTGTTAGAGTAATTCAGCCGCAAATTCATGTTAGAAATCATGTTAGGCTATATGCTTATACGGTTGAGACCTACTAGGGTCATTTCTACTGTTGAATTATTTGCTTAGATGGCAAATGTTGTACTCGGTCACATCTATCATTTGTATATCATTTCTCATTCTCTGTTACTATTTATTGTTTTGTTATATATCATTGTTTGTGCTAATTAACATGAGACTTATGAGCTCGAGAGACTGTAGAGATTGATGACTGGGTTGGGGCCTGAGAGACATGTTGTGAGTGAAATTTGTGGATCGGGCTGCAGGCCGTAGCAGACCTTATGACTTATATGTGGATAGGGTAGCACGCTGCAGCAGGCCTTTTAGGCTTCAGTATTATGGGGGTTGCATGTCGCAACAGGCCACATTGATATTATTAGTTCTTGGGCAGGATCCGCCCCTTCAGAGTCTGACATACCAGCAGTGAGCACAAGTACTGTATAGAGCTGAGTGACTTGAGTTTGATGAGCGAGAATTGAGGCAGTCAGATTGGGTACTCTGCGAGTTTGAGTACGTGATATTTTCATTGTGTTGCATCACATATGATATGCACATTGGTATGTAGATATAGAAATGTAATATTCCTCATATCAGTCATACTTGGCATATTTTATAATTATTGAGCTTAATTGTTAAACCTGAAAGCATGTCTACATTTCTTGTACCGTGTACCAACAGATTATGAGTTTCTCTAGATTATTATTATCATATTTTTGTCATTTATGTACTGTTAAACTTTGTATTTGGACTGTATTAGTTGAGCTCGTCTTTGCTTTCAGCCCAAAGGTAGTTTTGTTACTTATTGAGTACATTGGTCGGTTGTACTCATACTACACTCTGTACTTCTTCTGCGGATCTAGGTATTTTCGGGCACGGAGGTTGCTAGTGTTGGAGCTTATTCAGTTCGGAGATTATCGAGGTAGCTGCCCTGGTGTCCGCTGGACCTTGACTCTCCTCCTTTATCTTTTAGTTTTATTTATACTGTTCTACCTTCCTAGATAATGTTTTAGACTATGTTATTGTATAGATGCTCATGTACTCAGTGACGCCCGGATTTTGGGAGATATTGTATTGAGTCGAGGTATTTTCTTATCAGTATTTATGAGATTTTTCTCTTGAACTTATGTTACTATGTTTTTTTTTCAAATTTAAAGATGCGTGGTTTTATTGTGAATGTCGTCTTTCCTAGTATTGTGATAGGTGCCATCACGACATATGAGATTTGGGTCGTGACAAGTTGGTAGCAGAGCCTAGGTTAGATACGTCTCACAAATTATGAGCAGGTTTAGTAGAGTCTTGTGGATCGGTACGGAGACGTCTGTACTTATCTTTGAGAGGTTGCCAACCCATTAGGAAAACTTCAGTTTCTTGTGTTCTTATCGTGAGAATTTGTTGATTCCGGTAACTAAACTTCTATTATTCTATTCTCTAACAGATGGTAAGAATACGTACTACCGGACGAGGCAGACAGCCACCAGTACCACCAGCTAGGACCACGAGAGGCCGAGGTGCAGCTCGTACAGCATCTAGAGCAGCACCTGTAGACCCACCAATTGCTCCAGCTCAGGAGCAGATTCCAGATGTAGTAGAGCCGGCGGGACCAGCTCAGGCACTAGTTGAGCCTATTGTGACTCGAGGCCTTCAGGAGGCTTAGGCCTATATTTTGACTGTTTGAACTGACCTTGCTCGGGCGGTTTCAGTTCAGGCCGCACCAGCCACTTCTCAGGCCGGGGGAGGTACTCAGACTCTCGTCGCCCGTACTCTAGAGCTGGTAGTGCAGGAAATCCAGAAATCGGGGGTACTACCAGCCCAGCCGATTGCAGTTGCTAAGGCCCAGGAAGGTCCCGTCATGAGTGTTAAGGAGCAGAAGATGCCCAGGACATCTTGGAAAGGTGCCAGCGAATTCTTCGCACTGTGGGTAGAGACTAGTGGGATCTCATTTACTACTTTTCAGCTGATGGGGGTAGCCTTCAAATGGTGGGAGATCTATGAGCGGAGTAGGACAGCCAGTGCTGCACCACTTTCATGACACGAGTTCCCTGTTCTCTTCTTGGAGAAGTTTTTGCCACCGACCCGCAGGAAGGAGTTGCATAGGCAGTTTGGGAAGCTACGCTAGGAGGGTATATCCGTGACCTAGTACGAGATGAGATTTTCAAAGTTGGCTCGTCACGAAGTCTGGTCGGATCCCATAGAGAGGGAGAGGATTAGGAGGTTCATTGATGGCCTCAACTATGGATTGCACTTTATTATGACTCGAGAGAATGTATCAGGTGCTATGTTCGACAAGGTGGTTGATATTTCTCGGCGGCTAGAGCTGGTCCCTAGTCAAGAGTGTGAGGAGAGATAGGCCTCGTAGTTCAGGAGGTTTCAACGGTGTTTCTTTTAGGAGTCAATCCTACCACAGCAGGGTCGTCCTTATAGGCTCGCTCAGATGGCTCATCCAATTCATCGTGGTGCATCAGCTAGCCAGGGTTCATTCAGTGCTCGTACATGTCAGTCATCTCTCACTGCTTTCCCAGCTCAGAGTTTATCTCATGCTCCATCAGTTCAGGGTTCATCTATGCAGGGTTCTTCTAGAATTTATTCTCGTTCTCGGGGTCTGATTCAGTCTCCACCACCATTGATGGATCGGCGTTTCTACAAGTGACGGATCAGCAGATGGGTCGGTCTATGACTTCTGCACCAATTACTTCACCATCGGCGCAGCTAGCTCTGGGTGGGGCTCAGGCAGCTAGAGGTCTCCCTAGATGAAGAGGCTGTTCAGGTGGCGGTCAGGCTCGATTCTATGCTATTCCTACCAGGCGGCCGTTGCTTCAGACACAGTAATCAAAAGTATTGTCTCAGTATGCAATAGGAATTCTTCTATATTATCTGACCTTGGTTCTACTTATCCATATGTATCATCATATTTTTCTTGTTATTTGGATATGCCCCGAGAGTCCCTAGTTTCACCTGTTCTTGTATCTACACCAGTGGGCAATACTATTATTATGGACTGTGTATATCGATCGTGTGTGGTGACTATTGGGGGAGTAGAGACTATAGTTGATCTCTTATTACTTATTATGGTGGATTTCGACGTGATTTTGGGTATGGATTGGTTGTCCCCATGTCATTCTATTCTGGATTGTCATGCTAAGACCGTGACATTGGCGATGCAGGGATTGCCGAGGATCGGTCGGAGAGGATCTCTAGATTATGTTCCCAATAGGGTGATTTCTTATCTGAAGGCCCAACGGATGGTTGGGAAGGGGTGTTTGTCGTATTTGGACTTTGTGAGGAATGTTGGTGCTGATACTCCTACTATTGCTTTTGTTCCGGTAGTGCGAGACTTTTTCGGATGTGTTCCCTGCAGACCTGCTGGGCATGCCACCCGATAGGGATATTGATTTTGGTATTGACTTGGTGCCAGGCACTCAGCCCATTTCTATTCCTCCATACCGTATGGCACCAACAAATTTGAAGGAATTGAAGGAGCAGCTTCATGAGCTTCTTGATAAGAGGTTTATTAGGCCTAGTGTGTCGCATTAGGGTACACCGATTTTGTTTGTGAATAAGAGTGATGGTACTATGAGGATGTGCATCAATTATAGGCAGTTGAACAAAGTTACAATCAAGAACAACTATCCTTTGCCGCACATTGATGATTTATTTGACCAACTTCAGCGAGCGAGTATGTCCTCTAAGATTGATTTAAGGTCTAGGTATCACCAGTTGAAGATTCGAGACTCGAATATTCTGAAGACGGCATTCAGGACCTCTATGGTCACTACGAGTTCCTTGTGTTTTCATTTGGGCTGACCAACACCCCAACAACATTCATGCATCTGATGAACAGTGAGTTTAAGCCATATCTTGATTCGTTTGTTATAGTATTCATTGATGAAATCATGGTGTACTCACGTAGCCAGGAGGAGCATGCCCAATATTTGAGGATTGTACTACAGAGGTTGATAGAGGAGAAGCTTTATGCCAAGTTCTCTAAGTGTGAGTTTTGGCTCAGTTCAGTGGCGTTCTTGGGGCACGTGGTGTCCAGTGAGAGGATTAAGGTGGATCTAAAGAAGATAGAGGCGGTTCAGAGTTGGCCTAGACCTCCTTTAGCTACTGAGATTTGGAGTTTTCTCGGTTTGGTTGGATATTATCGTCGCTTCGTGGAGGATTTCTCATCCATTACAGCACCTTTGACCATATTGATGCAGAAGGGTGCTCCATTCAGGTGGTCGGATAATTCTGAGGAGATCTTTTAGAAGCTCAAGAATACCTTGACTACAACTTCGGTTCTAGTTTATCCTTCAACATCGGGTTCTTATATTGTGTATTGTGATGCTTCTCGGATTGGTATTGGGTATGTCTTAAAGTATAAGGGTAAAGTGATTGCTTATGTTTTGCACCAGTTGAATCCTTATGAGAAGAACTACCATGTTCATGATTTGGAGTTGGCAGCCATCGTTCATGCATTGAATATTTGGAGGCTATCTCTACGATGTATCTTGTGATGTATTTACAAATCATTGGAGTCTCCATAACTTGTTCAAACAAAAGGATCTAAATTTTAGGCTTCGGAGATAGTTGGAGCTGCTAAAGGACTATGATATTACCATTTTGTATCACCTCGGGAAGGCCAATATGGTGGTCGATGCCTTTAAGTAGAAAGGCGGTGAGTATGGGGAGCTTTGCATTTATTCTTGTTGATGAGAGACCTCTTGTGTAAGATGTCAGGCCTTGGCCAATTAATTCCTAAGATTAGTGTTTCGGAGCCCAGTCGGGATTCTAGCTTGTGTGATTTCTCAGTCTTCCTTATATGGTCGCATCGGAGAGCATCAGTATGATGATCCCCATTTTCTTTTCCTTAAGGACATGGTTCAGTTCGGTGATGCCAAGGAGGCTACTATTGGGGATGATGTGGTGTTGCGGATGCAGGGTCGGGTTTATGTGCCCAATGTGGATGGGCTACGCAAGTTGATTCTTGAGGAGGCCCACAGTTTACGGTACTTCATTCATCCGAGTGCTGCAAAGATGTATCAGGACTTGAGGCATCACTATTGGTGGAGGAGAATGAAGAAAGATATAGTGGAGTTTGTAGCTCGGTGCCTAAATTGTCAGCAGGTAAAGTACGAGCATCAGAGACCGGGCGGCTTGCTTCAGAGGCTTGATACTCTGGATTGGAAATGAGAGCGTATCACCATCAAATTTGTAGTTGGACTCCCACGAACTTCGAGGAAGTTTGATGCTGCTTGGGTGGTTCCGGATCGGTTCACCAAGTACGCACATTTCATTCAAGTCGGGACTACTTATTCTTCGGAGCGGTTGGCTGAGATCTACATCCTCCATGACCATTACTCGTGTTTTGGTGTTTTACAGCCATGAAACTGGAACTCAGCCTGATTCCCAGATTTTTGTGTGTTGAAGCCCACGCCATCAGCACCGGTTGCCTAAAAATTTTTCGGCCCATCAAAAATCACCTAAGGAATAATTGTAGTTGCCTTACATTTAGGGCCATTAAACCGGAATTCCGCCTGATTCCCTAATTTTTATGTGTTATAGTCCACGTCATCGGAATGGGTCCGGGAGACTAAACTCGAATCGCCTAAAATTTTGCATGCCTGATCACGCTCAATTATGTCCTATAAAAAGACTAAACGGGCGCTGCAAATATAATCTGGGG